>RJWM01005062.1:0-95485 GCA_004363535.1 Dasyprocta punctata | reverse complement strand
ACTTGGGGGTACATAGCATATCCTATACATGTTCCATTTTTCTATAACTTAATATAATGACAAGAGGTGAAATTATAATGCAGAAATAGCATATAAACCCATACACAATTTAGTCCAATGCAAATATGGTATTCTTTACTAAGGTCATAAATTAAAACTCTTAATTCTTTGAAGAATAATAAAGTTTATTTTCACTTACCTCTCTCACTAGCATTTTTTTTATTTAAGAGAAAATGGACATGGAAAAGAGAAACAAAAGGCAAAAGAGTCAAACATACAACAAAAATAAATCCGATATGATAACATTATAGGTTTACAAAATAAGATGGTTGGAATTTGACAGTAGTTGTGATATTGCATATCATTACCTTCAAAGGGGTTGTTCAGATTAATAGATAAAGACTTGTAAAATTGATCTAATCATATGAGTATTAACTGTTCTTTTTCAATAGGTAATGCATTTAGTAATATAGTCATTTTAACTTTCTTACGAACACCTATTTATAAATTTAGGTCTTTTTCCTTTTTCCTTCCTTCTTTCCTCCTTTCCCCTTAGAATACCTAGTGTTGTCTTTAAAATAACTGTCCATATCTTCAGGCCTAATATAATCAAACAAAACAGTTCAGAATAAAGCCAATAAAAAATAAAACAATGGTCACAGAAAAGAGAAACAAAAAGCTAAAGGGAATGCTACGGTTTATACATTGTGTCAACTTGAGAAGTCTAGCAGCTTAATTAAGTAGCTCAGCAGCTCTACATTCTGGGGTGTAGAGCATGAGTAGTTACCTGGCCATTGTTACAATTTGAGAAGGTCAGAAGGTTAGCTGAGAGACACAGCAGGGAGCCAGGGTTCTTACTTTGTAAACATCCTCATTCTGTGCAAAGGAAGGCAAGGATGTTTGTGAATGCTACACCTACCCTGGGGGGGGGGTGTCCTGTGTACTATATAAAGGAGGAGAAGAGGCTTGCTCTTGCTCCTTTTACTTTGACTGCTTTTGTTCAGTTGCTGCCTTGAAGTGCTGTCCCTGTGCCATGCCACCCTGCCTTGGAGCCAGCTGATTGTGGACTGAAGCCTCCAAAAACTGTAAGCTAAATAAACCTTTCCTTCCCTAATTTTGTGTGTCAGGTGTTTTGTCTCAGCAACAAGTAAAAAGTAACCAAGACAGGGAACAACAAGCAACAACAACGAATCTGATACTGTAACATTATAGGTTTGCAAAATGAGATGATTGGAGTTTGACAGTGGTTGTAACATTGCATAGCATTACCTTTGAAGGGGTTGCTCAGGTTGATGGATATAGACATGTAAAACTGATCTAATCATGTGAGTATCAACTGTTCTCTCTCAATAATTAATGCATTTATTAGTATAGTCATTTTGACCATCTTATGTATGACCACATATAAATCTATGTCTTTTTCCTTTTCCCTTCCTTCTTTTCTCCTTTCCCCTTGTAGTACCTCTTGTTGTCTTCAAAATTACTGCTCATACAATCAGGGCTAATATAATCAAACAAAATAGTACAGAATAAAACCAATAAAAGATAAAACAATGGAAGCAATACATAGTAATACAATGTTGATTTCTATAATGCCTCATATTATCTTCTAAGCAGTTTCCTATATCATCTGTTATAATACAATCAAACAAACCAAAATAGGTTAAAATCACTCAAAACAGAACAATGAAAGCAATACAGTGTTTCAAAACAAGGTGATCAAATATCAATAAAGGCTATCCTAATATATTTTGTTATCTTTGGAATAGCTGTCTATGTCATCATATGTAATAAAATTAGGCAGGACAAGATAGAATGAGATCAAACTAAACAGCTCATTGAAGACATTACTGGATCCAAATCCCAATGATGGATTATTCAATTGTCTGCCCCACCTGGTGATATCCCCCTGCCGCTGTTTCTAGAGCTGTGGACTTTTTTTCTCTCTTTAAATGTCCTTCAGTATTCTTTGTAGGGTTGGCTTGGTTGTCATAAATTCCTTTAGCTGTTCTAGTTGTTCTTTGTTGTGGAAGTATCTTGTTTCTCCATTGATTTTGAAAGACAGTTTTGCAGGGTACATCAATCTGGGTTGGAAGTTGTTTTCTTTCAGGGCTTGAAATACTTCACTCCAAGCTATTCTGGACTTGATGGTTTGTGTTGAGGAGTCTGTCATGATTCTGATGTGTTTTCCTTTGTAGGTGATGCTTTTTTTTTCTCTAATAGCTTTTAATATTCTGTTTTTGTGTTGAATTTCTGGCATCTTGATTATTATATGTCTTAATGTAGGTATATTTTGGTTATGTTTAGCTGGAGTTCTGTGGGACACAACTTGAGTGTGTCCCCTTGAACACAGAACAATTGTAACTTTGATTATATTGAAACTTATTTCCTTATGTTGATGTATATAGAGCTGACTATGATATTTATTTCTCTCTTTAATTGACTCTAAGCATTGTAAATAAGGCTAGCTGAGGTACTGATATGTAATCTCTAGAGCCATCTGACAGTGTCTTGTTGCCTCCCATAGTGATCTATGTAAAATATATAGGCACAGCTGGATGGCAGAGCCAGTGAGCTCCAGAAATGTCAACTGGGTATAAGCCTCAAAAAAGAGGCTATGAATCCCCAGGGCATAAAAGTTTATATATCAGAAGCAGGTACTGGTATGTAGTCTTTTTTTTTTTTTTTTTTTTTTTTTTTTGTGGCGCCGGGGATCGAGTTCACAACCTCGCACCTGCCTGACAGGCGCGTAAGTCGCTGAGCCAAACTCCCGGCCCTGGTTTTTTGAGGCAGGGTCACACTATGTAGCTCAGGCCTGCCTTGCGCTTGCGTTGTAGCCCAAGCCGGCCTCGAACTCACAACGCTCCGCCTACCTCAGCCTCCCGAGTGCTGGGATTAAAGGCGTGCGCCACCACGCCCGGCTATGGTATGTAGTCTTTAAAGCCATCAGACAGTGTCCTGTTTCCTCCCAAAGTGACCTGTGTAAAATGTATAAAGCACAGCAAGATGGCAGAGCCAGTGAGCTCCAGGAATGTCGACTGGGGATGAGCCTCAAGAAAGAGGCTATGAATTCCCAGGGCATAAAGTTTGTATATCAAAAACTAAAGCAACAGCCTCCTAATACAATTTAGTTGCTGTCTTAATTGGGTTGTACAAAGTGAGCCCCTTACATATCTTCATCTACATTTTGTAGAGATAGCTTTTTGACTACCTTGCTAGCCAGCAAGCTACTCACGTAATTCCTGCCATCCTCACTGTCACTCATCCTCAAGCCACCCCCTTGCTTCACTAGTTAATAAATTCTGGGAGAGGTCTAAGATCAAGGCCTTTGTCCACATGTCCTCATGAGGATTAGACTCAGGACCCTTTGGCTACCTTTAACCTTAAATATGTCTCGGAATCTTTATTCTCACCATGGGTTGCATTGGAGATGGTAGATTAAAATTAACTTATTGGGATTCCAATAGCGTCTCAGTGGAATTATAAATATAATTTCTTGGATTGTGAGGAAGACAAGAAAAAGGATTATAATACTTAGATTACCATACTCATTATTTGGGATTACAATAGAGTTCTATATACTTCACTTATCTGAAAGTCTCTTCCTGTTCCAATACTTGGAAAGTTTTCTGAAATTATTTCTGTAAATAGGCTTTTAATTTGATTTGTATTGACCCCTGCTTTTTCACTCATACCTTCAATTCTCAAGTTATGTGTCTTTGGGTTGTCTTGCAGTCATTGTATTGTTACTTCCAGGTTTCTTGTTATTTTTAAGAGATATTTCCTTCCATGATCACAGGCTGCAAACCTGTCTTCTAGGTTGGAAAGTCTATCTTTAGTTTCCTTCAGGTGTTTTTGCCAGCTTTCATTGGATTTTTTGAATTCCTGGTAATCTCTTTGAATCTGTTTCATGTGTTCTAAATCTTTTTTGTATTGTTCATTCCAGGTTTCTCTTGTTTTCCTATGCTTCATTTTTTCATCTATGTCTCCTTTAGGGTTGCTTAGCAGTTCTTTTATTATGTTTTTCATTTCTTCTTTTAGTTGAGTTAGTATTTCTGTTCTAATTTCTTTTATAGCCTCTTGAAGTTGTTTCTTTACTTCTGTTGCCATCACCTCACAAACTTCAGTTGTGGGACTCCCGATCTCCTCTGTGTTTATATCTGCTGGACTTGCTCTGTTTGAACTAGAGGCCAGAGACTGCCCCCTACTTCTTTGTCTTGGCATATTCCTGGGTTCCCCTGGGCAAACTGGTACTGTGGACCCAGGCACTCCCTGCATTGGCCGCAACCTCTCCTAAGTGAGGCTGGTTCCTCTTGCTGGTGCTGACTATGGATATCTGATGGTTGCCACTGGGGGCGCTGTTGCAGCGCTATCCACTGCCTTTCCCCAGCCTGCCTTGGCTCCGCAATGGCTGGTGGGGTGCGTGCAGGGGCTGGCCGCCACCTGTGAACCTGGGCTGGTGGGTCAGTCACCTGCGGACTTTCCACAAGACTCCTGTATTGCATGAAGAGCCACTGTCTCCAGACCAAGCCTGTCACCTGCAGGGTCCCTCTGAATTGGCCCCCAGGCCGGGCGTGGTGGCACAAGCCTTTAATCCCAGCACTCGGGAGGCTGAGGTAGGCGGAGTGTTGTGAGTTCGAGGCCGGCTTGGGCTACAACGTGAGCGCAAGGTTGGCCTGAGCTACATAGTGCAACCCTGCCTCAAAAAACCAGGGCCGGGAGTTTGGCTCAGTGCCTTAAGCGCCTGCCCTGGCAGGCGCAAAGTTGTGAGTTCAATCCCCGGTGCCGCAAAAAAAAAAAATAATAATAAATAAATAAATGAATTGGCCCCCAGTATGCTCGCAGGGACAGGGCTCAGTCTGAGCAACCTCTGCAGGTCTGCGCCCAGCTAGGAGTCCCCAGCCCAACTCCAAGATGTCTCCCCACCAATCTCCCCCTTACGTGGGAGGGTGAGGACCTCCTCACTCACAGTTCTCCAGGTCTGCTCCCCCTGTCCCCTAACACTCTCCTCTGATGTCGTCTCTCTGGGCAGAGGACGCCAAGGTAGCCACTGCCACAGCTGCAGCTCTCTGACTGTGGGTCCCCAGGTTCCAGTAACCCCTTTCACAGAGTGTGTCCGGCTCTTGGCAGAGGCGCTGCCAGCCACTGCCCTCCTTGTCTAAGTGCCTCTTTCCACTCTTTCTGTGGGCTTCAATTCTCACTTTAGATTCTTCCTGGGTCCAGAGGACCCGCCTCCCTCCTTTTTGTCTTCCCCATGTTGCTATATTCCAGCATCTGAACGGTAACTTTCAGGGAGGCTGCTTACCCTGCCATCTTGCCCTGCCCCCTCTCACTAGCATGTTAACTAAAGCAGTGCTCATGAGAAAGCAGTATTCCTCTCTCAGAGTCCTACAGTGATGCAGAAGACCGTCATATTTTTCCCTAAATAGAATTCAAATTCTAATGTGTTTAATTGATCTTCAATCACGTCCTCAATTCAGGAAATTTCAATATTTTATTGTATTTCCAAGGGATACAAAGTTTAAAATGACAAATTCCTGTGGAAACAATAGAATACTAATGTGTAAAATCAGAAAATAATGTATATTCATTTTGTGGAAACTGTAACTGATAATCAAATCAGATATTTGTTTGGGCCTGAGAAAATTGTCATTTTTTTCTCTAGGTAAACCAATGAGAAGCCAAAAGCAGCTGACTGTTTGGAATGATGTCAGCAAAAGAAGGGGGCATTCTGTGTACTGTTTAAATGTCTAACAATATTAGATGTATGCACCATATTGTAAGCATCATCAATATAAACTTCTAGCCGTCTATAAAATGGCATTAGTCCATGTAGTATTTATAAATATCATTTGTTCTCTTCCATTCATTCTTGGCTAATGAACTAAAATTTTAATTAACCTTTTTGTAAACTGGAATAAAATAGTACAGTGGTACCTCAATTCAGGAAGTTAATTTGTTTTACAACTTGAGGGAAAATGGCCACCTTTGTGTTTGTGTGGGGCAGATGGCAACTGCTGTGTTTGTCAACTGATGTGGAGTTTGTAAAAGGAAGCAAAATTTTGTCACTTTTGTTAGAGAATCAATTGTTTGCAGTTTTTTTGGTGTGCTTACAGTGTACTAAAAACCATTCTAAGCACTATATGTGAGTCGTATCGTTTATTCCTCCCAATTTTTATTAAAATCCAAAATTTTACCTATCAGGAAACTAAATTTTGGATCAGTAAATTCACAATAATGAATTGATGTAGTAAGCAACAGACTTGATGCTCTTTCTCAAGTTGTACAAACGTAAATGGTAAAACTTGACTCTCAGTAGTTTTTCATTTTTCCTCACAATGGGGCAATCTTCCTCGCATTTTTATTTTGATTTTTGGAGCATGGCATTCTAAATTATTTACTAGCACCACCATCATATTTATTGCAAGTGAAAATACTGTGCTTTCTCAATTTTCTCAACTAAAAAGATTATCAAGGAACTTGAACTTAGATGGCTTATATCTGTCTAAAACACAGACTTCTTACAGAGGAAACCACTGGTCCACCAAGTGAATAGAAAATTCTCTAACAGACAAGATCAAAACACTTCTTTGGAGCAGTTATTTCTTTTGGGAGGGTACTGGTAAAGCCCTCAGTATGAAAGCTGGTGACTCTTCTGGAGTAAGAGCATCCACAAGTCAGTTCATTATAGGCATTTTCCCTCCACCTGTTTATATTATCGATGGAGTTAGGCATGGCTATAAATAAACCTATAAAATTCTAATTTAACCTTCAGACTATTCTTTTCATTGCCATGGAATCAGTCATTCTTGTACCCCTCTCAATTATGAGGAGGCAACTGGAGATTTCCATTCTGAAAAAATTAACCTTTTCCCTCCCACCACAGCTTTTCAAAGCCTTTGCTATTGTTGCAGTCTAAATTACTCAGGAGTGAAAAATTGCTGCAGCTGAGTAAGAAATGATTCTCTGGGAGGTCAAAGCCTTTCTTTGTTAGCAGAAGCAAAAAATTAACTACTGTCAAATAAAACTAAATTTGCATTTACCTTGAAAAACACTTCAGGCATTCATGTAATTGATTATAACATAGAAAATGATTTGTGTACTTTTCTATAGTAAAGATGAATGAAATTGCATACTCATCTTATATGTATATGTTTATTTGTGTCCCAGTAGCAATTCTAATACTAGTAGCTTTTGTTTACTGCATTTATTCAGATTAAATTGAATGTGAAATCAAAGGAGAGTATAACCTCTAGGTGAGGTTGATATGAACTATGAATTCACTTTACTCAAGTTCATTATGGAAATCTAATTAAAATTACATCCACAACTTTCCTGAAAATCTGACAAAATTTGATAGTTTCTTAAACACAAATTTATTCCATTTGCAAAATACAGGTGTAAGATAGATACAGAAAAGGACAATAAAAAATATTAAAATGATTTAAGAAAGCACAGTAAAGAAGCTGCCACCTAACATGGGACACTTTCTTCTTCTGCAATTTTTTTTTTAAATTCTGACAGTCAAAGACATTTAGAGAGGAGCTAAAATTGATTTTAAAAATAAAATCTATAAGAAATTTCCCTTTGAAAACAGTAGTATATCTCACTCTTGATTTAGTTCCTCAGTGTAGGTTAAAAACTACAGAATTTTAAAGTATTTTAAGTGCTCATTTGATTCTGTAGTTTTTAAAAATAGTTGGTTCATGATAATTTTGTTCTGATTTAAAAGAACCAGTCTTTCAAAATTCAAGGCAATGGCATTTGTCCCTAAGTACCACAGTACTTTGTTTCTTACAGAAGGAATGGAAATATCAACCATTTTGCTTCAAATTTCCACATTGTGTATAGACCTCTCCAGCACATGACACACCATTTCATAGGATACTGGGTATATGGACCATCTGCTGCCTAATTCAGAATATTTCCTTTGAAATGCCATGTTAAATTTACTGAGTCACCATCTCAGTCCTTTATTCTGAGGGAGTTTGTTTCCCCTTTCACATGCTGTGCTATTGGTTTAAACATCTTTTAAAAGTCTTGGAGATGGATCTGGCTTTCTGCTTTTGAATCCTAAGGATATGTTCATAAAAACATGAAATATGTGATTTCTCCTCAAATATAGTTTAAAAATGACTTTTAAAAAGACAGGACCTCATATAATCTTCAGAACTATGTTTCAATGTATATGTGTCTGTGTGTGTGTATATATATATATATATAAAATATACATTAATTTTAGAAACCTGATTACAGTGACAATAATTTCCCAACAAATTACTAACTAGATTAAAAAAAAAAAGCTCAAAAATTTAAGTGACTTCTTAAGCAGCACACAAAAAACAAGTGTCATTTTTATGTCCCTGCTTGGGAAATCACTGTCTGTGGTCTACCCTTACCACATCTGGAAAGCATGTGTCAAACACCAAATATTGGTTTTGCAGAAGGAAGATTTTCAAACTTTAAAAATTTCTTTGTAAATTTTTTGTTCTTGTTGTTCAAGTTCTCCTGCATCCTCTATTCCTTATGTGGCTCTTTTTAGGTGATGATCTGTTAAATACCATTGTTTTTCATTTATGCTAATTATCTACCTTTTTAACATGACCATTATAGAAAAGTAGGATAGAATAGTAGCATTTCTGAACCATTTTAATCTCTTAGAATAAGAACCCCAAATAGTGGACCTTCAATTTTATCATGATCTTTCATCAATCAACACTTGCTCTACTAGTTTCATCTTTATGGCCTGAGAAAAATTTATCACATTATCAGCATCTCCATCTTAAATACTGGTATTTAGGACTTTACATTTTTCTACAAGAAGTGTGCAGTTAGCAATGAACAGTACAGATAAGTAGCCTGACACCAATTCTATTCCCTTCTTTCGTAACAGAAATACAGCACAAGAACAAAATACTAAAATCTGTCAGAGAAAAGAAACAGATCACCTAGAAAGGAGAACACATCAGAATCATGACAGACTTCTCAACACAAACCATCATATCAAGAGGAGCTTGAAGTGAAGTATTTCAAGTCCTGAAAGAAAACAACTTCCAACCCAGATTGATGTGCCCTGCAAAACTATTTTTTCAAAATTAATGGAGAAAGAAGATACTTTCATGACAAAGAACAACTGAAGGAATTCATGACCACCAAACCAACCCTACAAAGAATGCTGAAGGACACTTCAGAGAGAGATAAAAATAAGACCACAGCTCCAGAAACAGTGGCAGAGGGGTATCACCAAGTGGGGCAGACAATTGAATGGAGAGGCAGCCAATGGCAGGAAAATAGTATGGCAGAGATAAAGCAGTGCATGCTGACCATAACCATTAAGGTAGATGGCCTCAATTCACCAATAAAAAGAAACACAGGTAGAGTGGATCAGGAAACAGGATCCACCAATATGCTTTATACAAGAAAGACATTTAACTTGAAAAGGGGGGTCAAAAGAGAGAGAACAATGCTCTATGTGACAGGAAACCAGAACGAAGTGGGGGTAGCTTGCGCATTAGCTGCTGCACAATGGGGAAGAAAGACATGGCATTTTTATACAATGGAAAGCTAATCAGTTATAAAGAAAAATAACCTCGAGGTTCTTGTAGGTAAATAGATACAACTTGAGATCTTGTTCCTGGATGAAATGATTCAGAGTCACATGGGTGAACATCATGTTGTCTCCCAAGTATAAAAAACTAAAGGAGTTAGTAGGATTCAAAATACATAATACATACCGTGAAAGTGAAAGGAGAGCAAGTATATAAAAAGGGAAGGCAGTGGTCATTGTTAATCTATTATGATTTAAATCCTGTATTGTTTTCATTGTTCTGTTTAGTTTGGTTTTATTGTGGTTTGTCTAGTTCCATTATATTTGATGGCATGGACAGCTATTTCAAAGATGACAAAATACATGATGGTAGCCATTGTTGATTTCCTTTTGTCTTGTTTGAAGCCCTGTATTACTTTCATTGTTTTCTTTTGAGTGATTTTATTCTATTTTTATTTATTTGATTGTATTATGTCTGATGATAGAGGCAACTACTTAGAAGATAACAAGAGGCATTACGATAGCCATTATTGATTTGTTTTTATCATTTTTGATAATGATACCATGTTCCATGTTCCATGTTCATTGTTTCATTTGATTGACTCTATTCTGTTTTATTTTGTTAGGTTTTATTCTCTTTAAAATTAAAAAAATTTAGAAACTACAAATGGTAATCACTTAATTCATAGATCTGTTTAGGAGAGACTAGATAAGGATAACAACTATTTTTTATTTCACATCAGCTGTGCAGCTGGACTAGAAATGGAGGATTCTCCTCTATGTGAATTCAATTACATGGATTATAAAGTGATACCTGCTGCTCTCTAGAAACTCAGCTAGGAGCCTTTGCTGGTTTCATGTGAGTCTGATTTAGGCCAGCCCTAAAGCAAGTGTTCAAAGAGAGATGGAGTAGAAGCTCCCAGAATTTCAAGGTGTAGACCTGGAAGCAAGTACCATGTAACTTCTGTCATAGTCCAGTTTTCAATAGCCTGAGAGTTCCCCAGATTCTAGAGATGGAATAAGGACTAAATTATTTGTAGTCATGTTTTATTTCTTAGTGAATGAAAATTCACAGTAATGATGAATCTACTATCTATTTTGCAATTAAGAGAACAAGGATTTTGAACAGAAATATGAGAATAATTGAGTTCTTTTGTTTGTTTATTTGTTTCAAGTTTTATTTTCTGAGGCAGGATTTCACTATGTAGTTTAGGCTGGCCTTGAACTCACTATGTAGACCAGGCTGGCCTCAAACTCATGGCATCCCTCGTTCCTTAGCCTCCCATGTGCTGGGATTACAGGAATGTGTCACCACACTCAGGTAAGAATTGAGTTGTTGCAAATCAATGAACCACTCTGTCAACCTGTTCTGGAGCTGTACCATGTTTGATGATAATTAATTTACTTAATTTTAGAGCAAATAAAAACTGAGATATTAGTATGTTAAATAGATAAACTGAGGCATGAAAAAAATTAACTTTATTTGAGCAATTAGTGATTCACCAGTTGACAACTTCAAAATACTAGTGGGCACTTCACTAAAAATATATAAAAGATAGGATTTTTATAGAGTGAATGCGAAAGTAACACAAAAAACTTGTTTTCTTTATGGTAATAAAGTGCCTTTGTTTGATGTATCTCACTAGACAGTTACTAGTTATTTTACTTGCTGCTTTTGATTGGTAGGGCTGTGTTCTGTTCTTCTCCAAAACAAGTCTTTATAAGAAATTGTTAAGTTTTGCTTCTGTTTTCAATGTAAGCAAGATTAAAGTTATTTCCAAAGCCTAATTTGACTCTCTGCCCAGGGGTTTATCAAACCTGGTCTTCCTTTTAATTTGACTTAACAGTTGCTATTTATATCGTACTAATGAACACAAAGTTTTGTGGTAATTTAGAAGAAAATCAGAAAAAAATTAAACTGGTTTCCAGTTTAAAAGTGTATAGTTAGGAAAAAATAGGGAGTAAACATCACTAAAAAAGAAATAGTAAAACTGTTTTGTTTGTAGTAATATAGATAATAACTAAATTTATTATCAAACAACAAAGCAACAACTAAATTAGCACTAATTAGTGAAGTGCCAGCTCCCTTGATCCAAAAGAAAATTCATGCATGGATGGATACTCATGTATTATTTGATTTGTTTGTTTAACATTCTTAGTGGCAGATTTTAACTACATCCTAATTAACTTACTAATGAGAATTAAACATTAATTGACATTTTACCAAGTCTCTCGAATTGTAAAAAAATTCAAAGATGTTGTACAAGTCTTGTCAGAGACAACTGACTTATCTGTCATTCTGTCAATCAAAATTCTTTAATATGAGAAATTTTCAAATCTGCTAGGAATAATAATTTCCTTCTAGTTTGTTTATGTAAGGAATTAAGTCTCTTCAAGTGAAAACCCAAAGCTATGCATTTATCTTTTATTCTTTCCATTCTGTCTTATCGTAAACTGGAAATCATAAACCAGTTTCTCTTTTTTCTCCCTCCATCCTTCTCTTCTTTCCTTCCTTCCTTCCTTTACTTTTTCTTCTTTGTTCTTTCTTGCCTCCTTTTGTAACCCATTTGCTTTACATAACTTAATTGGTAATATTGATATCTACAAAACTTGATATCTATGAAATTTTATCTTCTGAGATAATTTATATGAAAATTGAAACCTCATACCCAGAGAGATACTGTATTGTTAAAGTTGAATGAAATCAGTAAATAACAAGTATCTCAAGTAATTCTGCTCAGCAACCACTCTCTGAGAAAGACCTGATGAGAGACAGATGTCAGGAAAGGCAAAGAAAAGAAAGGAAGTTGCTATAGTGCTAATTACAGCTAAATGTAAGTCACTTACTCTACAACTTATCAGAACTGTAGGTTGTAATGTCTATTAGTGATTTTCAGACACTGTTGGTTTTAGCTGTGACATAAATCACCAGATAAAAATTAAGTCAACAGAATGCTCTTGTTATGATTTTCAAGTGTAGTTAAAATTGTAAAATAAATGAATAAATAAATGATTTTTGTACAATGTATTTGGACTAGGAGAATGTAATCAGATATTGTTCCTAAAATGTACATCTCGAAAAGTTTATGTGATTACAAGTTGTCTATGCAATGCACTAAAATAATAATATGGTTTAGTAATTCACTCATATAATAAAGCATTTACACATATAAAACCATGTATACTATGAACAAATATTGTGTAACATGTAATGAAAAGTATTTATGTAAAGCACAATTTCACAATCGTGATTAAATATCCCCAATCTCCAAGTCCTCTCTTTTTCATTTTCTATCTCTCTATACCTCTGTCTCATTAATTAGGCATACTTAAAATTTTGTCACTTTAACACAGGCTTTTCTTTGTGAACTTGGTCAAGTATTTTATTCCCTCTGAGCCTTGGTGTCCTCATTTTAAAAATAATGACTTTTGTGAAATGATTTCTGATATTTACAAGGCCTGACTCTTTTCTCTCTTTCTTTTCAATTCCTCCATCTGGTGTATATTAATATAAATGAAGAGACATACAACATTGTATACATGTACACACATACTGTATTTGAATCCAACTAGCATAATTTGATGCTCAACCTTTACACCCAGAATTGTTATTTTTCATCATGTCATAAATTCACATTAAAAATAATTCAATACTGTGATACCATAATTATTCCTACCAATGCTATGATTGCTGTAATCATAATACATATATAATCACATCTCTGAACAACACAACAAAATATTTTAATTTTGCATTTCATATAATTTCAAGAAATAAATTGCCAGTTTAAATTTAAGATTAGTAACACTGAATCTAATAACTACAAGGTGAGGTAATCTTTCTTCACCCCTCCAGTCCAAGAACTTAGTGCAGCTTTGCAAAATAGAATAGCTTTGATACCACCAGAAGATAGGCTCACAAAATAAGCAAATAAATCTGGGAACAGTTGCTGTTTGTAAGCTGTTTCTGTTTCCACTGGTAAACATGAAAAAAAATTGAATGATATAGTATTAACGGAGGAATACAGCAGCAAAAAAGAATGTGAAAAATGTAGATCTGTTAACTTTACTACAATTTTGCAGATCAAAGGTATAGAACAAAGTGTTAAAAATTTCTTGCAATTTTGTTCTCTAGACTCAAGTGTTTATCTGTTTTGTAGATTTAGGCATGACTATAACTAGATTATATTTCTGAAAAATGTTTTATAGCATTTTTGACAATGGATATTGTTAATTTCTATGACAAGGCAAGTTTGTATGATACAACAATTTTAATCATAGCTACAAATCTACCATGAATCTTTAGGACACTACCTGTAGCCACTGATATAAATACGAAATGGTATCTCACTTCTTCCTATAATTACCTGCTACTCAGTCTTATGGTTTTATGTCACCTCTGAAAAGATCTTTTTGTTTCACTTATGATGTCCTTTATCTTTACTCCCAGTAATTTCCAAATTTGTAATAATTTTAGACTTATTCAAATTTTATTTCTTTCTCTGGTTTTTACTTTGTTCTTTTCTCTGAAACTATATCTGCATCTAACAAGGTCCAGAGTAGTAGTTCTCATTCTGTGTATTCAATCAATATTTAGGAAAATTGTTATTGAATTAAATAAAGTACGTATCATATACTGGGCAAATATTTAATGTCAATTCAATTGTATAGGGAATACAGATGTAGGATGGACTCAATAAAAAGAGAAAGAAGAAGAAAGTCTAAGCTTTGCTTCTTCTGAGGAGCCCCAGTCTTTGCCATTGTCCTTGTATGTTTGTCTCCAGTTTCTTCAGGCTACTAGTGCAGATACTTCAGTTTTCCATTGAGTAGACCCTTTGACTCTCTGACAGGGACACTCACATTAGACTCTTCAGTGAGCTCCAGGACTTTTACTTTCATTTGGATCTTCTGGCTCTGCAGTGTACAAGTGGCCATTTTGAATTGTTGTACCTCTGATTCTACAGTGGCTATTGTATGCCTACCATAATTTTATATATATATATATATATATATATATATATAATTTTTTTCCTTTCCAACTCTGATATAAATCCATTCCCAGAATGATGTAGATATATAGCTATAGCTATATAAATATATAACTTTTTATTTCAGGACAGAGAAATCAGTTGCAAATTACTATGAAATTTCATTAATCATTGTTACACCTTAAGAAAGAGAATTTTAGAGTGCAAGTTATAAAAAATTGAGGAAATAACATGTTAGTATGTATAGTATGCATAGAATGAAAAATACAGGTTTTGTCATTGTTCATTGAACTTACGAAATATTTTTAACTTTATATGGATCACAAAAAATACACTATAAATGTTTATATAAAATTATAACTACTTTAGATTATTTTAAAAATGAATTTCACACTAAATGTACATGAATCTATTTAGCTACATTTAAGTTATCTTTATGTTTTTAGTGCTTATTCTATGCACATTAATTCTTTTATCTTTACCTTTTCATAACCATCCCCATTATTCCCATTTCACATAAGTAAAAAGGAGGTCTAGAAAAGTTTTCTAACTCATTCAAATGAAAAGAAATAGGAAATTCATACTAGTGTTTTTTGTGGGGTTTTTTTTTAGTTGTTTGTTTAGTTTCTAAAACATTGTATAGATTTTCTTCATAATTATTGTACATCACTTCATAAACATGAAAGACAAGAAGTTACATTTATAACTCACAAAGTATAATGGTAAACCCTTCATTCAATTTAAGAAATAGAACATTGCTTACATTGTTTAAGTTTTCTCTGTACTTTGTTAATCCTATCTGTCTGACCCAGGCATAAGTATTCATCTATTCTTTTTGTCAAATCTAGTTCTTTTCCTTTCTTTAGGCTTTAAACATGTTTTTGACCTTCATAAAATGGAATCCAATTTATTCTCCCTGAGATATTTTGCTTTCTTAAAATTATATTCCTAGAATTTATCCCATTTGGATAGATAAAGTTTTTATTTATTCACTTTCATTGTTATAAAATATTCCATCGTATGTTGTAATACTAAAGTAATTCATTCTGTTGTTCATTTTAGTTGTTTTCAGGCTTTTTTTTTTTAACATGTTTCTACAAGTGTTCTCGGACGTATCTGTTGTTTCACTTTTGCATAATTAAGAATATACTAAATGAACATATGTTTAGCTTGAACCTAGTTTTTAAAAAATTCTTTACTTTTTCTTACATAAATATAAATATTTTAGTCTTAGGATTGTAATAAGATTATCACAAAGTCAAGAACAATGTGATAATGTTTGAATACTTCTCTGTTATAAAAAGAGTCATAAGACTACCTTCAAATATGTTAAAATTTTGAAACATATACTGATAACATTAATCCATCACCTCCAGACTCTACTTCCCAGTTGAAGAGAGAGCAAGCATTTCAATGACAATGGTGAAGACTTAATTGGAGTTATGTTTGGCAGTGCAGCAAACAGAAAAGATTCATGGGAAACACTTGAAGAATCAGAAATATGGCCCTTGGAATTTAAGAGACAGGTCTTGATAACTGAATCACGAATGAAAAAAATTTCAGGTGAGAGCGTAATGCTAAAATTTTCCCTACTGAATGGTGGAATACTGAAAAAGTCTGAGAACATCGGATATATGTAACGGCAGCAATGTTTATGTATTTCATATGGGCAAAATGTTAACCTAGTGGTAAAGGAACTAGACTGATTTAAAAAAAAAATGAACCCTACACAGGAAGACTCCTAGAAAAATAACATTGAGAGTAGTGGCTCAAAGAAAGAATAGATGATATTCAATATTCGGGAGCCTATAGAGGAATTCTTACAGTGCTTAATTTCATATTGTTATACATGATTTCATCGTTTATGTGTTTCTAGAGGAAGTATCATTCCCATGAATGAAATTAGAAGCGTGAGCTTTTTCTGTGATAGTTCTCTCAGGAATTTGTAAACATGCGTCTCTGGAAGAGAGCCAGCCTTTAAAATTATCCTTGAAGAATACGCCAACTATAGATTGCACCTGTTGCATTAGGTTGGTAAAATATTTTCTGTCCTGGTCTTTTTTTCTCCATTGTGTAATATCTGAAGATGTAAAAAGAAGTTAGAAGCAGGAAAGAAGGTGAAAGAAACAGAGCAAATCAATGCTGCTTCTTGTCTCTAGTGCAGGTGTCTTGGTGAAAATTGTGCCCTACTAGAAGAAAAAAGAAACTGCAAATTGGTAGATATTTGGAAAAGGGACTTTGCAGATGTGACGAAGAGTCCTCAGGTGGGAGAATATTCAGGATTATCCATGAAGCAAAGTTCTGATATTGCACTAAATTTTAGATTTTGAATTTCTGAAAAGTATTTAACTTTTATTACCTAAGAGTAGCTGGAGGGAATTTTACTACCTGAAAATTACCTGAAAGAGCTATGAGAGCTGCTTATGTTTTCTTTCAATGCCAGGAAATAAAAAAGTGATTAAAATGATTTCAAACTGACAACTTGTGAAAAAAGCAACATTTTTTGTACTTGTATTCTAGCAAGTCAAACTTTTTAATAAGCTGTGTGCAAGTGAATTAAATATATGACTGTTCCATTAATGTTTACATGAAAGAACAAAATGTTTAATAGCAATCTATATGTAATTTCAGTTACATATGTTTATTGACTTAATACTTCATCAGACAGAATAAAAACCCCACAGAGGTACCATGGCTTAATCCTCTGAACTGGTACAGAAGGAAATGCAGATAGGACTAAGAATTCTCAGACAGGAAATTATTCAGGGTTAGTCACTCAGGCCAAATATAAGCAAAAAGGTCCTATGAGAAATGAGCAAAGAGTCAGAGCCACATTAGGAGGCAGAGAGCAGAATGATGAGAAGGGGCTACAAGCCAGGGAATGCAGGCAGCCTTGTGAAGCAGGAGAGGCAAGGAAACAGATGTGTTGAAATGTACTTTTCAGCAGTAGGAAATTCATATTGATAAAATGCTCTAGATTCTGTTCCAGAGAATGAAAATTGCTGTACATATGAAATTTGACCAAATGTTTGATTAATGCTTAAATTTTAAAAATGATCAGAGTTAAAGATGTATTGCATTAATGCTCTTATAAATATGGGCCCTTGGTTTGAAACCTTGTATCCCATTGTTCTTGCATTTACAGAAGCAGTTGCAGTTTTTTGTGTCTTTATGAAGTATGATAAAAAAAATAGTGAATGCCATTGCCAAGTGCCATCCAATGGAAAGTCGGGCACATAAAAAAATTATGGTTCATTATTCTTCACCTCACTCACTGTATCTGACATGCAAAACATATCTCTTCAATGTGACCATAAAAGGTAAATTTTTGAATTGATTTTGGATATCAAGACAGCTACAATAACATAACCAAACTCATGAGAGAGAATTTCCAGAACTGTTTCTGAAAGTGACAAGAAAAATGAGATAATGTTCCAAAGGGAAGGAGAGTATTTTGAGGGGATTAATAGGAATGTGCTTTGAGTGATAATTTATTTTAAATTTAAATACTTATCAAATTTCTCAATTATCCCTCACAGATTAATAAAATGAGAATTATGTTAAATATTATGGTTGACGATTTACATAAATGGTTGTCTTTCTTATTACGACTACTATATGAAGTGAGTACGGAAAGTTCTTTGCAAGAGTTGAGGAGATCAGGGGCCAAAGAGCAATGTGTCGACTGTCACACAGCTGGTACGTGAGTTAAGGATTCTTAAACTTGTAGTCTCCAACTTATGGCATTATCTCTTTGCAATAACTAAAACATACTCTACACTAAGCTAGTGCAATAATGACCTGAGGATTAATTTTTGAGTTGTGTCTTGACTTGCCTTCATGGAGAATGATAAACAAGCAGGGGAGAGAGATGTATTACCATTTACAGGTGTATTCACAGTGTTGGAGTTAAATTAGACATAATATAATTGAATTTAACATGATGGATCTGCGTATCCGAATCAAATACCAGAAAAAACAAAGATTTTAATTTGATATTTCTCATAGGAATTAATTGTCATATCAACATTAATCCCCGATTTTATTTATAAATGCTTCTAGTGTGCCATTTTATTTATTATTTAAAAGGTCAAATCAAAGATGGAAATTAAATCATTAATGTCTTTCTCCTAACACACTTTGACCACTTGTTAAATACGTGGAAAACCATCATGTAAGTGTGAGTTGAAAAACTGGTCTGATCGCAATTATTAATAACACTCTTCTCATCTAAAATTCTTTCTCTACAAATAGTTCTCTATATGACTTATTTCATGTTCCATTCTCATATTTACTTCTCAGAATAGGTTTTTACTTAAAATCCAGTGATTATAGAAACACATTTTTCCCTGGAAATATTGCCTACAAGTAAGGGAGTAGTGAGATAAGGCTACAAAACACTGCTAATCAATCATTCTTGTAGTAATCAAAGTTTAATGATTAAAAGATCCTATGTAAATAATGAAGTTTTCCATAAATGCAAGAATATGAATACATTGAAAATATAAAGAAGATAAGATGAGAAAAAAATATTAGCTGGCTTTCTAAGTTTAAGGAAAAGAAGCCTCAGTTTTTTTTAAAAATGAAGCTCTTCATCCTAATCAGGAAAATTGAAGTGCACTAAATTATAGATACTCTTTTATATCGAGGAACAGAATTTGAACTGATCTTTGTGTTTAAACAATAGAATTTACCGAAGAGAAATGATAAAATATTGTCTTTATAAAGAAGGTTTTTATTTTACTTAAGAATAGAGTTTCAAGTTTCATACATTTATCTGAAATGCTTCAAGTTTATCCTTTTTTATGGCAGAGTAGTACTCTCTACTTGTATAAAACACATCTTTATTATTTCATCAGTTGATGGGCATTTGGGCTGTTTCTAAAATTTATCTACTACAAACTGTGCTGCTGTATACATGGGTGTGCGTATATTGCTGTGATATGATTCTTATAATTCTTAAAGAAAGATACCAAGAAGGGAAATAGCTTAGTCAAATGCAACCTCTAGTTTTAGTTTTTTGAGGAATCTCCACACTGATTTCAACAGTGTTCACCATTTGCACTCCCACCAGCAGTGGAAAAGACTTTTTCCCATAGTCCTACAATCATTTGTTTTTGGTTGATTTGTTTTTCTTTTGGATTTTTTTTAACAGGGAAATGAATTCAGGACCTTATGCTTGCGAGGCAGGTGCTGTGCCACTGAACTGTATCTCCAGTCTCTTTATTTCTTGATAATAACCTTTCTTTCTGGGGTGAAATGGAATCTCAGTATTGTTTTAATCCACATCCCTTGAATGACAAGTGATGTTGAACATTTTTCATATACTTATCTGCCGTTTGTACTTCTTCATCTGAGAAGTGTCTATTCATTTCAGATTCCCATTTTTGGATTGGATCTTTAGATTTAAAGTGTTTGATTCTTTTAGTTCTTTTTATATTCTAAATAGTAGTCCTTTGTCTGGAAAACAGCTGGCAATTTTTTTTCCACTCTGTAGGTTGTCTCTTCACTCTGTTGGTAATTTCTTGTGCAGTGCAGAAGCTTTTGGATGAGATGAGATCTCAGTTGTTGATTCTTTGTGATATTTCTTGTGCAATTTCTTTTGCTCGTAAAGTCTTTGCCTACACCCATCTTTCAATAGTTTTACCTATTATCTCATTCAGTAGACATAGTTTTTCTGTTTTAATATTTATATCTTTGATTCATTTCAATTTTTGGTCAGTATGTGGTGGGAGTTATGGGTCGTTTTATTCCTTATCATGTGGAAAGCCATTTTTTTTCCAGCACCATTTATTAAAGAAGTTATTTTCTTTTATTTAATGTGTTTAGCCCCTTTGTCAAAGATAAGGTGACGGGCTGTGTTTGGAGTTGTTTCTGCACATATGTTCAATTATTGCTTGTTTTCTCTGGTGCGAGAAACCAAAAGTGTAAATAAAGACCAAAATCTATAATAGATATTGTGAAATAAGAAGAAAATATTCAAATGGGAAGGGCAACTATAGAGGGAAAGAAGGAAGGGAAAGAAGGGAAAAGAAAAAAAAAGAGAAAAAGGAAAAAATGGAAATAAAACTTTCATAAATAAGGAAAGAAAGAGGGATTGAAGGCAGAGGAGAATGGAAAAAAAAGAAGAATCAAGGTGTATCATGTACCACTGCAAATTTTCTATGACAAATGTGATAATTATGCTTGTCTAAAATGTGCCAATAAAATTAATTAATTTTTAAAAGAAGGAGTTATGAAGAAAATGTGTTAACACATTCCCATTTATGCTGAATGTTTCTTATGTTTTTGGTAAAAAAACAAGTTGCAAAATTCTAAGTCCCACAAAAATTGCTCTTAGCCAGTGGCTAATTTTATTTCTTCCTTTTTTTTTTTTTTTTAATAATTGGAAAGTACTTTTCTTAGAAATAAAAGAGAAAGTATCCTTTCATAAAGCATATCTTGCCTGAAGATTTTTCAGGATGAAAACAACAGTTGCAAGCACATTAGTTCTTTTCCCTCAAATAATTCATTTTAAAAGTCATTAGCTTAATAAAATAAAAGAGAACTGATAGAAAGCCTTCAGGGATTCTACTCTAAATCTGAGGGATTTGCCTCATTAAAAATCAATTGCAGAACCAAAACCTCCTTTATATGTATGCTAGGGAAAGAAAAACAAGTAGGGGTGAGAAAATCGTGTCTGCTTTTGTTAAGTATTTTTAAGAATGAAGTTCACTTTAAATAATTTTGAGAACCAAAAAAATAAAAAATAAAAAATAAAAACCTTCTCCTTTGGATTATTTATGTTTTTCTGTAGAAAACCAACTATTACTTCTGAATGTCATTATCATAAATTTTCAAGAGCTAAATCCTACTGTCTGATGGCCAGGTTAGAAATTTCACTAACAGTTTTTTTATAATTTAAACCTAATTGTTGCCTCCATTACTAGTATGATTTTGCTGCAAAGTTAGTACTGAGTGATATTAAATTATAAATAATACACAACAATGTGTAAGTCATGGGGAAAAAGATACATACAGGCTAATTATGTTATTTTACCATTCTAGAAGCAAGAAAAGAGTTGGTCAAAAATGGAAACCTACAAATCTTAGCAAAAGATGATAATAGCATATTTAGCACTTTTTGTAAGCACTTCTTTTTCATTATGTTAAAACTATTTAAAATCTTCGTGCTTTAAAAAAAAAAAAAAGGAATTCACTTAAAGGTTCTTTCTGGAGCAGACTGAAGCACTTGATATTTTTGTTTTTCACCTCTTGGGAGTTTTGACCAAGTCACTACCAATTGCTGATACTTACATGGTTTCCATGTCATAGGATAACTACTAAAAGGCAAAGGTTATTCTTAAAGTTTTTCCTAGCAAATGGCCACAATAATACACAGTTCTTTATAACTGTTTGAGAGAAAGAAAAGCAAAATGTGAAATTGTGTATTTGGTAACTAGTGAAGCAGTTCCTTCATTTACAGAAGTAGAGAATAAATACCCTGGGAATTGCCTTTTTTCAGTTCCGGCTAGTTATTCAGAAATTCCATTTTACTCATGAACTTTTAGACCTGCAAGATGTAATGGTGCAATGTATTTGCTCTTTCAGATTCAAAAGTTACTTTCAAAAATTTGTCTTATATTGAAAAACAGTTCTGTAATATCAATGATATAATAAAATTCTTATACCAGTGATGATTCAATAAATATTAGATGGTCTGTGATACAAGGAACTTAGGTTATGGAAATGGATGATGCTTAATAGATTGATAGCTAGATAGATAGATTTCTGCTATATCATTTAAATGATGTACTAATAACACAGTACACAAGTTCTGAGACTTTCTTTAATGCTTACATTATTTTGAATGTCTGTTTAATTCAAAGATCATTTTCAAGAAGACTATCCAAATAAATAATTTAATTTTAATTTAATGCTAGCAGTGTATCAGATAATTTTTGCTTGTAATTTTTCAAAAATAATTTCAAATAGAGATTAATAGCCAAAGTATGCACACAAAGAAAAACAGAGTGAAACTGATTTTCCTAAAGTTAGTCTACAGATGTAGAAATAAAAATTAAGATCTTTTGATTAAATGTCAAGAAGATTTTAAACTATTTCTTGTACTTTTAATTCATTGAATAGACTTAGCAAAGTATCACAGAAATAGTTGTTAAATATAACTTCTACAGGGAGAAATACAGCAAGATTTTCTTTAAAATTATGTGTTCACAAACACCACCATGCTTTTAGTTCTAATGGGTAGGCTATAACATTTTTTTTTTTTTATAGTTAGGAGTCGATGTTGTTACTACTTCCTTTTTGTACCTTAATCTGAAGTGCAATATTTGATTTTCTAGTTTTGTTGTTTTTTTTCTCTTATCATTTTTCCTGGAACAAATTGGAAAGTTCTTTTAAGAAATGGATCTTAAGACAACACAATTGAGAGTAAAAAAGTCCACAATGAAGGAGTACCCTAAAATTGAATTAAGTACCCTGATAGTGTATGATTAAATTACTGCCTCGATAATTTTGACTGTGGTTTTGGGAAAGTAAAGAATCATGGGGATTTATACAATTGTAGCAAACAACTGATAAACGTTTATATTTAGACAGTGTATATTCCAAGAAAAGGAATATTCAATCTATCAAGATATTATTTGATTGCTTCAAGTATTTTCCTTTAATAAAGACATATACAATGATGGATGATTAGATAGGTAGATAGATAGACAGACAGACAAAACCTTCACGTTAGTAAGATCCTGATATGGTATGTAATGTTTGTAAAGTTTCTGTACATACTGTCCTAGGAAAGAACTTACTCCCTGGCCTTAGCATCACTGCAGGAATCTCTGAGGCTAATTTGTGATAAATGGGTTAGACTCCTATGTTTTAAAGTTCATCCTGATTCTGGCACTACAAGTAGTGTAAGAAAGCAACAGTACTGCTCCAAAATCCTTCTAGTCTTTTATTTTGTTGCAAGAAAGAATAAGATACAGTAAGAAAGAAAGAAATTATTTTGCCATGGTTCATTTATGACCATTAAAAAAGAAATTTCCAAGAAATGAAGGAGCAATTTGTTGCTGTTTTGAAGAACTGTTTCTCCACTGAGCTTGCAAATAGAGAAGGTCAAGCAAAAATCTTCTAGGGATTTGACAGATATATTAATGATCAAATTACTAACTGAAAAGCTGTGACCATGGTTTAAGGAAAGTTAAGAATTATGGGAATTTGTGTAACTGTAGCAGACAATTATTTGCTGATTTCTAGTTGTTAGGCTAATAGCTTTAGGTCATACATATAAAAAATGTAATTGGGAGCCTTTTGAACACCAGTGAAAAGTTTTGGAAAGTAGTAGTCAAAAGCTCATTAAAATAATAAATACAAAATTTTGTGTAGGACTAAGTCTAGCTTCAGAAAGGGAGAGTCTGGCATTTAGAAGATTATTGTTAAATTCACTTTTGAGATAGAATAGGCTTTTAAATCTGCAAATCCTTTACCCTCTGATTATTAAAATGATAGCTAAAACTTAGATAGCTCTTGGTCCAAGAAAGACAGAAAAATTTGGAAGTGTGTTTTCCATGGCTTATGTACTTTTTTCTAAAGAAATTTGATCTCACTTTATTACAGGTAGATAAGCTGTTTATTATAAATTCTGACAGATGTTGTCTGTAGTGTTCTTTTCTTTAAAAAATGGAATCATTAAATAAGTAATTATGAAGCACCTTTTGAGTGCTACAGAATGAAAATCTCAAAAAATGAATAAAGGGGATATCTTTGAAAAACTGAAAATCCTGTGTGAAGCGTATAAATTGAAAATTCTGCAGTCCAAATGCTGCTTATAAAATAAAATTTAGTAAACAAAATAAAATAAAATAAGACTGGGAACACTGTAGAGGAAGTGATTATCTCTGAAGGAAATGAGTTAGAAAAATCTTTGGAAAGCCATTAACATTTCGAGAAAGTGTAAAGGAACAAATAAATAATATAAAGGTAAAATTAACTGAAATATTATGAAAATTTTCTGTTGGAAAATTTTAAAATAGATTAAGTTCATTTGGGTGCTTTCCTTATAATTTATTATATAAACTAAAAATATGATTATAAACACAAAAATTTTTGGTGACATTATTAGATAAAAGCTCACTATTTTTAATAAATTTATAGAGAGTCTTTATGTTACATTGGAGTTTTTTCTATATGTTTAAACAATGAAACTTTTGGACAAATGAAGAAAGAAATAAAGCATGAAATATTTCTCTTATACCATTCTTTTTCACTGATATGTTGATTGATATCTTTGTAGAAAAATAGAGCTTTCTAGAATGTTCAATATTCATGGGCCCAGGGCCCATGTATCTTTCTAAGAAGAAAACATTTACTTAGATACATTATTGTTCTATTTTTAAAAACTAAAAATCAATGAAAATATTAAAAATAACCATCAACAAAAGAGACATATCACATGCTGTCTTGATGACAATAACATCAGACTTCTCACTTAGAAAAAATGAAGCTGAATGACAATAGAATAAGATCTTTCAAGTGATAAAAGAGAGACACCTTCATAATCTAAAATTCTGTATCCAAATAAAATAAAACATCATTCAAGGTAGAAATTAAATAAATACATTCTCAGAATACAAGCTGTAAAAAATAAATTCTGACAGATTCGCATGAGAAATGCTAAATATTTTCTTTATTCTGAAACATCTGAATTTAATTATGTGTATTGTTGATAATTTGATTTATCCCTACATAACTTACTCTAGTCTCTTTTTTCCCTCATATTTTTGTTTATGCTTCATATTAAATTTTTATTCCTCCAAGTAGACTAACTTTCCCCCTTACATTCAGTTTGTTGAGTTTTTATTTGATACATTCTTAATTCATGATATCCATCTATGTCTATATATTTATATAAAATCTCTCTCTATATATTATTTATCTAAGTGAACACACGTCCATATATTTGTAATGTGGTATATATACACCTAACTTCTTTCTTTCTTTCTTTCTTTCTTTCTTTCTTTCTTTCTTTCTTTCTTTCTTTCTTTCTTTCTTTTGTATGTTTCTTTCTTATAGTTTCCATGCCTTTGGTAAAATTGTTCATCATTCCAAGAACTGTCATACTTGGTTATTTTCAAGATTTCCTTTCTGATAAGTACAAAATCTTGGTCCCATGAGTCTGTCTTTATTAATTATGTGACTAAATAAATATGACATTTATGGGTTGTTTAGGCATTTTATATTTTTTATAGAAGACTTCTCTTATACAGTCCAGATATAGTTTTGTGGTTGCTGCAGAGAAGTCTTTGTCCTTTAATCCTCCCTTCAGGTTTCTGTTTTATCTCTACTCCCAGCATTCATAGGTTGGATATTTTGTTCTCTGAAATACTAACAGAGCCTTCCATATCTTTACCCAAACCTCAGCCTTCTGCACCTGAAAGTCAGCATCCTGTCAAGGAGTTTGTTTCTACCCTTCTGGCTGCCACCCTTCCAGCCTTCATTCCTGGCCTCATCATGTGACCATTATGGATTTTTCCTAGCTCTTCTTTTACCTGCCCCTAGTTTTTGCCATTATGTTGTTAATAAAGACCCCCAAAATAGAAATTGAAGAGTAAGTAACACTCTTTCTAACCTACCGTATCAGTTCTCACCCAGTCATTGAAGGTTTTTATTACTTAGTTTGACTATTCCTTACTCCAGCTATTAGCATATACTTAATATTTTTTACCACTGCATCACTTTTTGTATAGATGAGAAGAATTGAGTCTGTTTTCTCCTGTCAATGTCTTTCTCTGAAATTGTCATTTCATTTCCTCACCTTTCTGATAGTTTTAAAAATATGTTGATTTTAGTTTCTGTGGTTGTTCTTTGTTGTCATGATGAGAATGATGGCATTTCATAATTTAAAATTCTAACCAGAAGTGCATGTTCTCTTATTTGCTATTGTTTCTGATTTATAGTTCCTATCCTTGTTCTTAGGAGATTTTATTGGAAAATCTAATATAAACAGGTTATATAATTTTTGCATGATTTTTCTACAGTAAAAATATATGAGGATCAGAGCCAGAATATCTCCACTAAAACTTATGTAAAAGTGACTCAATCACTAAAAATTTTGTGTCTCATTACTTCTTCCACCAAGTAGGACTATCATGTAATGTAACCAGTTTCAAAAAATAGAGTTTCTTCTGACTCAAGAGTGTAGGAGTGAAATACTGTAGATTGTGAAGACTCTTCATAGATTGTGAATTAGTATTCACCTGCTGATTTTTTATAATCATGAGGAACTAACACATTTCTAACCAATAACTGTTCTATGATTGTATTCAAGATGATCGCAACTTGAGCAAGTTTTTCCACATTCACTGCTGCCACTAGCTCTGTTGAATATCATTGACAACTTCTCACATTCATCATCCTCTGTGGCAGGTTATGATATTTTTCCCTGGAGAAATATACACAGGATAAATGCAAGTCAGCTAGTATTTCACATACCTACAGAATATCTCTATTAAAAACTTATAACTAATTCATTATTCATTCAGAATATCACACCCACTCTATGACTAAAATATATATATATGTAAATATTTAATGTGAGTCACAGAAAACTCCTTCGAAGTCCTTAAATCTAAACCAAATATTATATAAATTATAAATTTTGGGATAGATATGAGATGGGCACAAAATGCCAATTTTTGATGAATTTGAGTAAAGAGGTAAATTTCCATATTAGTACTTTTATAAAACCTGTTTAATTTCATATTGTGAAATTTAATGTTTTTCCATTTTATTGTGTCATTATTTATTTATAGTCCTAGCTCAATTATCCTTCCTTTGCAACTTGGAACATTTCACTTTTCCTTGGTAGTGATATTATTTCTTGGTAGGGGCTTAATAAAATTTTCATTACTTTAGATTGTTCAGTGATATCTAATAATAAAAGTCCTGATGCCACCAATTTTCAACTATCCAGGCAATGTTAACATGGATAATTGAAATCCATATATAGCTGCAAAGGTTCTCCAAATCCCTTTTTAAAAAATTCGCTTGTTTCAAATGACAGATTCTAGCAAAAAGGAAATGATTGAGCTAAATAAAGTTTTTTTTTTTCTCTTCCTGAATCTATCAAGTAAAGTGCTAATGAGAACTTTTAAGGAGCGAGCCTGTAAAATACAGCCAGGAATAAAGCATGAGCTAAGAAAAACAGCAGTTGGAAAAAATGTAAGCTAGGACATATTTAAATTGTGATTCAGTTAAGAAATTATGAAAATGTTTGAAAAGATAAAATTTGTATAATGTACAATAAGTTTTGGAAGATATAAAGAAATAAAGGAAAGTGTGAAACACATGCACCTTATCTCAGCATACATTTAGCTAGCATTATTCTGTGCCAGGCACTAGGTTTTAATATTCAATAATGATTGCTAAGTCACTCCAGAAAGAAAAGATAATCAAAAGCCAAAAGTTACAGAAATGAGTATTTATCATTTTACACTATGATTAAAACATGTGATCTAAAATAGAAAGTAAAGAAGGACAAATTTTTCCAAAATATGAAATTACAGC
Organism: Dasyprocta punctata; assembly: GCA_004363535.1. NCBI lineage: Eukaryota > Metazoa > Chordata > Mammalia > Rodentia > Dasyproctidae > Dasyprocta > Dasyprocta punctata. The sequence goes on along the minus strand of RJWM01005062.1, from coordinate 67,387 downwards.
TAAAACGAAAGTATGTTCATAAAGGACAAATGATTAAGACAAAGCAATATAAATGCTTGGAATTTAGATACTTAGTAACAGTAGTTGAGATATTTTGTACAACGCAAAGTAAAAGTATTTGGCTTATTATAATGTATTACATGTCTGAAATCAACTGAAAAAGAAATCTTTCTGAAAGATATTGTAGTCTGGAAAGAAACAGAAATATCTAAAAATTAAAGTACTTTGATTTTCTTATTTTGTATAGCAAAATAAATATGAAGCATGATTTTGGAATCAGGAGAAACATTTCAAGATAAAGAGTTATTTGCACTGGCACAGATCGATTTTTCTCCCCTTTGTAAATTTTGTTTGGCTTTAAGTTTCATTAGATTATTGCCCTACTTCCTTTGAAATATAGTATGAGATATGAGTGCATTGTGTAAGTTTCCCTCTCTCTCTCTGTCTCTCTCTGTCTCTGTCTCTCTGTCTCTGTCTCTGTCTCTGTCTCTCTCTCTCTCTCTCTCTCTCTCTCTCTCTGATGGGCATGGTATCCCCTGTCTTTATTTTGCTTTCTAAAAGTATATGCCTTAAATTGACTTAGGAATATTACTGCTATTTCTGACTATTTCTTACTGCTATTTCAATTTTCAAATATCCAGATGAAGAGAAACTAAATGTCCATGTCAGTGGCTTTTAAAAGACACCACACACAGATACACACACACACACACACACACACACACACACACAAGAGAATGGCGTTTTAAAATATTCACTTCTTTTTTAGTATCAGGAGTTTCAACATATTTCCAACTGCATGCATCCAAGCCCATACTACTGTAAACAACCGCTTAGTACTTATTATTTTCCCCTAGTCTAAATCACTCATAAATTATAATTTATTTACAAATTTGTTTGATCTATTCCTTTCATTCAATTTTTACATTGCCTCTCTGTGATCTTTTGAGTATTTCAGTCCACACCAAAGCTGCACAAGAATATTTTTGGTCTCATATTTACCCTGTATTTCATGATTCATCTTATATACTTCCATTTCTTTTCTCCATTTTTATCTGTTTCCTTTTCATTGTTAGGCAAATTAATTTCTCAGTCTCTCTTCATTAACTTTCCATCTATCTTTTAAACCCAGCTTAGTAAAATTCTCTAAAACCTATCCAATATTATAGACATTTAAAATTCAACATATCTAAATCTTAGTGCCTATTGAGTTATTTTCAACTCCCTCAACTTGAAAAGTGCTATTTCTCACTTATTTAAAATGTTCATTCTCACTTCAGTATCTACTTTGCAAGCTCAAAATGCCCTTCTTATACAAAATCCAGCTGCAAAATTCATCTGGTGATTTCTTCCCAGATTTTTTAGATATATTTTTTCTCCTTATAATTAAAACTTCTTTTGCTACTGCTGTAATGACTTTGTATCTCTAAAATACACATATGTGCACTTGTAATTTTTATTCAGTCTTGTATTTTTGGGAACTGGACTAAGCCTGGTGACTCATTGACTTACAGCAGTTGTTCAACTGACATTAAAATAATCTCTACAAAAGATTCAGAAGTAATCCCCAGATGAGAGAGCTCTCTTTTCTTCTGCTTCACTCAAGTGGGACAGCATCCCCAGAGTGTCAACTGGGCACCAGGAACTGTGCATATTGGTTTAGGTACTTTATAATGCGTCAGCTCGCAGTGCCACTATGTGACAGAATTTAATGTTTATAAAGTATATGTGCACATATAACTTCTTGTGAGAAATATAGCAAAAGGTTAACCTCTAAAATTGTCTGTTCTGTTTGAAGATGATTTCAAATTTTGATGGTAGAAATACTGTGTCTATGAGTTTAGAAGTAGGACTAATATACTGATCATATTAAATGTAAAACCAACATTTGCTTAGAGAAAGCACCATGAGTCATAAATCTACTCTCAATCTTACTTCCTGAAGGATGAACAGAGAACTACATGTGAGAAAGGGAGTGTATATTTAGAGAATTCTGTAGAAATTTCAAATAATCATTTTTCAAAGCCTATTAAATGATTAGGGTTCAATTTTAGTAAATGGCACTTCCGTGCTGTGAAATTAAATCATTGTATAAAACAAAAGGAAACTTCTAACTTATGTACTATTTCCAATCCATGAAAGTCTGAAAGAATCAATGCTTTGGGGGAAACAATATTTTTCTTTGCATATTCTCCATGCAGCAACTCTTCTAAATCAGTAATATTTTCTTCTGAATATAGCGCTAACATATTTTAAATGGACTTCTTAAACATGTGGATTTTGCTGATTTCATATTTGAAATAAAGCAGGGCTCGTGTAAAGTATTAATTGATTTGTAGCTAGCTGAGTTGAGTGTGATTTCATGCAGTGCAAATGTACTTACAGTAAGTGTTATGAGCTCCCAGGGGAGAGTCCAGGACGCTGAGCAAAGCAGCACTGAGCAGAACAGCTTCTGGAGAAATATTAACCAATTTCTGTATGGTTTTTAATGTGTCTGGGGGGAGCTTTTGTTTTGCAGAGGATCTTAGCGCTTTTGCTATCATCAAGAATTTAAGCTGGGCATATAATATTTTCATATTATGGAAACATGAATAAATAGGACAGTAAAATATTGGGATATGAGCACAGAATAGGAAAGAAAAAAAGGCAGGCAGCCAACCAAGGCCCATTTATACAGCACATCAGTCTTCTTTTCCCCGACGTGCCTTGCTAAGTTCCTTCACTGACTTGCTCCATTCCAACTCACCATCCCTCAGCTTGCTGGACTGAAAAGATAAGGACCCATTTCCTTGGGGGAATCAGTTCTTGTAACAGTTAATCGACCGCTAAGTGCTGAGGCACCCGAGGTAAGGCAGCTGTACATCTGGAAAGAACAATCTGCCTCACAAGAGGCATGGTTTCCCGGAGATATTTGGAAGTTTATTGATTTCAAGAGAATTGAAATCTTGGACATACGTGCTGTTTGCCCAGAGGAGTTTATCACAGCGCTATGACCTTCCTGGACTCTGTGACTCTACAAGAGAAAGTGACTAAGACCATTTTAACACTGTGCTGGGAAGACAAATATCACATAACAGTTTTAATACAGATGATTGAAGACTCTGGGCGTTGAATCAGGGTTTTTTAAAATCCCAAGTTTTGAGTAGGTCTCAGAACAAACTCATTTGCTTTACCTTACTGATGTTTTTGTGTGTGCTTGTGTATGTGTGTGTTTATTTCATTACTCTGTGTGTGTATAATCATTAAGAATTTTTAAAATTTTATTTTCCCTTAATGATTCAGGAGCCATAATTGCTAGTGTGTTTGATAATTCCTTGAAGGTGGGGTAAGGACAGGGTCCTTAAAACAGATCCCTCTCTGGCTCCGGAGGATGGTTTCAGAAATTATATAATTAATAGAAGTGATTTACATTGTGGAAGCTGTTTATAGTTTGATGAGTACTAAGGCAACAGAATTATACATATTTTTTGTTGCCATTTGTTTCCTAGGTTTCTTTCCCTTTTGCCTCCTCAGAAGACCCTTAAGATTTTGCCATCCATTGATATATAAATTCACAAATCTTAGTAATAATACTTGATTTCTGTTCTATTCTGCAGCAAAGGGCAGGGAGACAAAGAAGGTATGTAGTGAATCTAACAAGAGAGAAATATATTCATTATTAATATGCAGATTAAGACGATGAGTCTAATGTCATGTGCCACATACTTGTAAATAAGCCAAAATATAAAGTAAGAATTGGACCTGGTGTTGAGTTCCTTATATTTTGCAGATCAGGTGGAATACAGGTCCTCTGGGTCTCTGTACCTTTAGTCAATCAAGAATCAAGAAAATATATGGGAAGTTAAAAGAAGAGTTCATAACAATAAAGGAAACATATTGCGGACTTTTTGGTTTTTTGCTTTTATCTAATTTAAAAGTTCAATAATTTAAGCTACTTGTTTGAAGAATATATAATATAATTCCTTTTCCTTCCTAAATATTTGGGTGAACTAATCTGGAATTTGAATAGTCTCTTTCTTTCTTTCTTTCTTTTTTTTTTTTTTCCTTTTATAGCAGATTTCAACAGATAAAGAGAGGGGAGAGGGACAGGGAGAGTTCAACTGTTCAACTCTTCGCATAACTCCTTTATGTCAATTCCTATTATAGATTGGTATCTTGTCAGTATTTAATTTGATCACTGCTTCATTTTTGTAAAAAAAATTTAACCTTTGTGAAATAAGAATATTCTTGTTTCCAATATGGATTTTTGCCATTTTAAGCAAGTTTTCAGTAGTTTCTGTTTCAGCAGTCTCTGGGAACAGTGGAAAGAAATATTTTTTTTTAATTTTGGTGAAAAACTATTCTAATATCATGTGAGGTAATTGAAAATTAATTCATTTTTGGTTTTTTTGCGTGTTCTCTTATTAATTCTCTTCTGCATCCTCATTTTAATAACTGAAAACTATCCAGTTATATACACTACAAGTTATTTTAGATTTAAGACATCTTCTGCTGTTGACTATTTATTACATATTACATTTTTCTTAGATAAATAGTAATACGTTCTTTTTTATTTTAAACAGAAAAAAAGTAAGAAATTAAAGTAAAACAATTTCACAATCAGCCAACTGGAGAGTAATGATTATCAGCACATTGCGTATTGTTATATTCACAGCAGTAGTTTAGGGTATAAGACATAGACATGAAACATTGTGCAGAAAATTATTAGCATAAAACTAATAAATAGTAATATGAAACTTAAGTTGAGAAAATAATCCCTGCTGGTGTCTATAAGCAGATCTTTGTAATAGCTTCCAATTTGTAAAACTAATTGCTCAAAAACAAAATTTTTCCTAAAGATTATTATTTGTTATGAAAGTCTCTTGCATTTTAAAGATCATCCTTAATATTTCATTGAAGTGTTCGAAATGTTCTTTATATGAATTTATTAAGATTCTATGAAAATTTTTCATTTTAATTAATTTAACTTTTAGAGAAGTTTAAAGTTTATATTGAAACTGAGCCGAGAATACTAAGAGCTCCCATAATACACCCTCTGTTTCACCACACATAGCCTCACCATCTCCCAGTGCCCTGTCCCTTTGAGACACTGTTATAATAGTCCGTAAACCAACATTGACACATTACTATCAAAGTCATAGTTTATGTTAAGATTGATTCACTCTTGGTGTACATTCTGTGTGTTCAGACAGATGAATACTTATATTTATACACCATTATGCTACCATACACGATCTTTCATTGACCTAAAACTCCATTTTCTTTTGTCTCTCTGTCTTTCACCTATCCAAACTGACTTTGACTGTACCCAGTATGGCCTTTTCTAGAATGTCATAGTAGAAGTCAGACAGTATGGAGCCTTTCACATGAACCTATTTTACTCGTTGACATGACTGTGAACTTTCTCTCTGGTTTTGATGGCTTTGTAGCTCAGTTCTTTTAAAAATTGACTAATATTCTGTTACATACCACAGTTGATTTTTTTCTTTCATCTACTGAAAAAAGTCTTGCTTTTATCAAACAACTCATTATCATTGTTATGACCTCTAGGATTATTATTATTATATCTACAAGTGAAGGTTTTGTTTCCATGGAGTCAGAATAGCATTGTGGGTAAAAGGTATGTTTTCATTTCAGAACAAGCATGCAAGGACTGCATTTCCTTTTTTATTTTTTTAAAGTGGTGGCTCATTATGCCCATCAAATTGACAGAAAACACAAAGGAAGAGAATTAGGTGAAATAGATTACAATAAATTAGAGTAGCATAGAATGTAGTAGGATTGAATATAATAATGTATCAGATCATATCACAGATAATTAAAAATGGTATTATTTTGGGAAACATAAATATAAATCATCTATCCATATCTGTAGAGCTGGTTGAGTTCTCCAGCAAGTATCACCTAGGAGACTCTAATGATCAGAAACTTTCAGAGTGTCCTGACATCTGGCAAGGAGGTGAAGGAGAAGAAATGTACGATCTAACATTCAGAAGATGGATAAGTTAAAATGCAGAGCAATCTCAGAATAAATCTGATATTGTTTTGCAGAGTACTGAAGATATTGTTTGTCTGAGAATAATACTGAGCGTGGAAAAGAGGGTAGGATCTTCCTCTCCATACTAATCAGTCACTGGGTACAGCATGCTGTTACAATTTCTATTTGAAATGTCCCCAGAAGGCCACAAGTTAAAGACTTGTTGGTCAGCCTACTGTGCTATTTGGGAACAGTAGAGGACTTTGGAAGGGAGAAGGCACTGAAGAAAGGTTAATCATTTGGAACCTACCCTTGAAGGAGCTATCTTGGGATACTAGCCGCTTCTCTCCATCCTTGCTTCCTGCCTGGCAATGAAAAGTCAACTCTGTGCAAACCATGTAAATGGAAATTGTTGACTCACAAAGTCAAACCTTGAAATGGTGGACCAAAGGAGGAAGTTAGAAAAATATTTACTGAAAGCAAGAAGAAGAAATAAAAGCTTCTGGTTTCCAAGATAGGATTCTGAGTTCTAGAGTGCTTATCTTCTATAGATGAACAGATCATGGGAATTGGTTTTAAACAGGTGATTCTGGGTTTAGAACAACCCATTAGGGTTTGTACACCACAAAACAAAGTCTAAAGAAAACTGGTTCCTCAAAGTAAAGCAAGTTTAAAGATAATTGGTACTTCGTATTTTTAAACTCTTCTACCTGTAGCTCAGAGATAGGAAGGAGCTATGAAATAATTTACTATTCTTTCTAAGAAATTTCTTTCCTGGAAGGAAGGGTTGTTATCTGAGCATTCTTATCCTAACATTTTGTCCTTTTTCTGTGTTTGTTTTTACATTTCTGAGCTCAACTAACTGCATGACTTGAATTAGCATTTCAATCAGTGCACATGCTATTTTCTTTGTATCTCCTGGGCACTACTTAGACCCTGTCCCTTTTGCAGCATGAGATGAGCAGTTTTATTCTACCAGTCACCTCCCTGCTCTGATCTTCTACCTTACCATCAGCCCACAAAAAACCAAAACAAAACAAAAACAAACAAACAAACAAACAAACAAAAAAAACAATGGCGCCAAAGACATACAGATGAAACTTTTGAGATCATGGACCAAAATAAATCTTGTATTGTTTTAAGCCGATTATTTCAGTTACTTGGTCATAGCTGTAGAAAGTAGACTAACAGAGCTAGACAGGGAATCTTGAATAAAGTGGCCCACTTCAGCTGAGACCAAAAGAACTCTACATATCTGAGGCTTATCTGCCTGCAGCACACCCAGCTGCTTCTTTGTACTTGAAGAGAGATCTTAGGGCTACATCACAGCATCCATCAAATCTTAAATTCTCAAGTATTTTCTTTTCAGATTAACTTATATCATGGATTCAACAGTGTCCCCTCAAAACCTATGCAACTCCATAGCATAAATTTATTTTAAAATATGGTATTTTCAGATATAATTAAGGTAAAGTTTGAGATGAGATATTAATGGATTATCCTGGGCTCTAAATTCAATGAGAAAAATCTTATAGGGGACAAAAAAAGGACACACAGAGATGCAACAAAGAAAGTCATGTGATGACAAAAGCAGACACTGAAGTGATGTCGCAAAAGCCATTTAACGCCTGAAGCCATCAGAACGTGCAAATGATCAGAAAGCATTTTCTTATAGAGCTTCTGAGGATAGAGGTCACCTTGTTACACCTTGATTTCAAAAATTTCAATTGCAGAATTCATAAACAATAAATTTCTGTGACTTTAAGATATCATTCTGTGGTAATATTTTACGTATCCTACAGAAACCAAGACATCACATTTTTTAGCTTCCTTAGTCCTTCACACAGAGTAGAAATTATGCATAAACTGAAAGACAAAAATTTTAAAACTCATTGAATCTGGTCAAGGAAAATATATAGGTTTGTTCTTAACCATTAAAATTAAATTATATAAATAATTATTAGATAATTTGTATATTTTAGATTTTAAAATAGCTTTTAGGAAGAAAATATCATTAACCTGAAAACTACAAAGTATTCTGTTGGTTTTGCCCTTAGGAAAAAGAATCTATGAATTTGGCATAGACAAAATGTCTTTTGACGATAAAAGCCTCAAAGACAAAGCAATAGCTAAACCGATTACATTCTAGCAAATTTTTCCATAATACTGTTTAACAAATATTCGTTTAAAGAAAGAAGGAGATGAGGGAGAAAGTAGGGAAAGAAGAAAGGAAATAAGTAAGAAAACAAGAATAAAAGAATAAAAGAAAGGAAGGATATTTTTATAATCCACAAAAATATCTCAAGCCTCCCTCCATTGTAGGAAAATGTTGTTGAGAGGTAAGCATAGAAAATATGCAAACATAAACCCTGAGGCAAGATTCTACAGAGCAGTTCAGACCCTTTATTAGTGCTTGGCCTTTTTAATTCTTTTAACATCATTAGCGGGACCCACAGCAATTGTAAGGAAGATAACCAATGCCTTCTGCAATGACAATGTTATAGATGACTTTTGAAAAAGCAAGAATGTGTTTCAAGTTGATGTTGAGTTATTTTGTAATCATCATCATTATCATGATATATTGATATGTTAGTTCTTAATATCCTTGATGGCATCATCTCAGCATAAGCACACGTGATAACCTATGTGAGGTACTGATGCTATCTGTACTCAAGTGGCACTTGTTCTGTCACCAGAAATCATTGCCTCCCTCATGGCAGTTCATTTCCTGTTTTTGGAAGACACTTGGGTATGATTCTCAGTTTTACACTCCACTAAGTTCACATGGATTACACATGACTAAAGTCACAGTGAGAAAAGCTCTGTAAATTAACACAGATTTTTTTGTTTGCATGTAGGAAACTTGCTTCTCTGGGACGAAATCACAGATGGTCAAATGCTCGGAGCATCCAATCTTCTCCCAGGAGGGTTGGCTCACACTTCAGAAGACATTCCCAGGATATAGGACTTTTGAAAGAATGTTTTTATCCTCTGCTTTTGTTCACACTACTGCTTTAAGCTCCAATTTTTGTCTACTGCAAATCCTATTTGGCTTACTTCTTCCAGATCAGCAATACTTCTATGGGTGATTGTCTAATTATACATTCTACTTATAAATTATATTAATAGCAAGTGTTTTTTGCAGTTGTCTAAATAGACTATTGTCTCACAGTGGGCAACTAGAAAATACACATTACATGATATCCAGACATCTACTCTCTAAGTCATGTAATCTTTTCTTCTGTGATAGAACCTGTGTCATCATAGCTCCTTGCTTTACCTATGTGTTGACGCTGAGATAGATAAAGACTGCTAAGTGTAAGTCTATCAGCTTATTATTTTATGAGGGAAAATAATATGTGGGATATGAATATTGCTTAAAATAATGTGGTTTATAAATAAAAAGAAAATACCAAATGAATACCTATACTCAGGGACGAAAAGATTTTTAGGTTGCATAGATTAAACCAAAATTACCACTGGACACCAAAATCCAATATCATGATCTCTAGTAGGCATAAAATACATGACAATTTTTCTTTCCAAATGAGACAGTGTCTGGAAAATCTTGCTTATCATAGTTTCTTTTTAAACTTTCATTGAACCTGGGACTATCCTTTCTACCATATTGTTGGGCTATTGGGTTACTGGGGTATTGCGTTATTGTGGCAATATTTTTCTTTGTTTTATAGTTGAAAGTTTGGTGCTTCTCTTCAGAAAGCCACTGGAATTCTGTTAGAATATAACCAGGAGAGCAGATAAGTGGACTATTTTTTACTATTATACTGTTAAAGCATTGAATGGTACTTGACATATAATAGGAAGTTAATACATTTGTGTTGAAGGAATGACATCTGTCAGCACTTAAAGGTACTTACATGAAAGTACTTGTACAAAGGCTGTTACACATTTTGGGTAATTGATATTATTCCAAAATATATATTTTGCTTATATGACTTACCTTTAGAACAGGCTATAAAATATTCACAAACATATGTTAATAAAGTAGCAGCTATACCTTTTGTATGACCCAAAGGATAGATATCTAGTTCATAGTTCTCATTTGCTCAGCAATGTGTCTGCTGATATGATGCATGTAAGAGATACACTTTGCATGGTCTCTGAAGTATACAGCCTCCATTTCAATGAGAAATATCACAGCAAAACTTGTAAAGCAAAGATATGAACACTATTGAGGCATAGGCTAACATGGTCATCATTATTATTGTATAGTAATCTCATTATTATCCTAACATTCTCTTTAGACTTTTGAGAACTTGTCCTTCACCTAAAATAACCCTATTCAAAAAAGAAAAAAAAAAAGTCTCTTATTCTTTATAGATCACTCCCTGGCCTACATCACTCTCCAGTAACAGAAAATTCCTTTCATCTTTTCTGATATTGTTAAATCCCTGCAAACCTAGTATTTGCTCTCAGCACTCATGACCTCATCTTTTTTTCAGTGTTTCCTCAATCCTCCATTGTTTTGTGCTCAGTCAGGACTTTGTAATGACTGAATTCAAGGAGGCCACTCCTCAGTTCACATCCTATTTTATCATTTTGTAACATTTAACAACGTTGACCACCAAGTCATTAAATTGTCCTTTCCTTTTTTGAAAGCAGGCTCTGTTCTGATTCTTCATCTACTTCTCGGAGCTCTTCATCACTCCCATGGGGCAGCTACTTTTCCTTGTACGTACGTGTGTCTGACTGTGACCTCCTGGTGGTGTCTGACTGTGACCTCATCTGGAGGAATAAGTCATCTCTGCTTCACTTGAGAATGCCCCCCACTTTGTCCCTGCCCCTGTACTCACCCATTTCTTGTTTGATCTGACTGTCTGTAAACTATAGTTTCACAATTATTCTCAGTCCTAACAAGATACCTCAAAATCATCTGCATAGCTTAAAAACTAAACTCTTTTATCAAAAGATTTCTTAAGCAATCCCACTGGAAAAAAAAGTTAAAAAGTAGGTCAAAATAAGCAATAAATAAGAAAAAAAGAATAGAAGCTAGCCTTGTAAAGATAATCATATTGTCTATTCTCTGAATACTCTGGGTTTTTCTGTTAAATTTCCAAAAATAGAAGTAGATACTCAAAAAGGTCTGTAAAATTTGAGACATTTAATCTGTGCAAAATCTTCTAAAAGGCATTATAAACTCCTATGCATAATAAGTCAAGAAAATATGTAGAATATAGAAGGACTTTTTTCCTAAGCATATTATATCTTTTTCTGAACTCTAAAGAGATTGTATTCATTGTTTCCATGACTTGTATCTGTTCTAGTAGTTTTATGAATGCATTTTGAAGCCTTTGTACAGAAAGCTGTTATCCAGTAAATCTATTTCTTGGTTTGGTATGACTTGGGGAGAAATTATACCTGTTTTCTCTGTACTCTTTCTCATAACTGAGCATTTGTCTTATTACACAATCAGATCTGCTTTATAGCTAAAAGCTACCTCTCTTGAAATAACCCCCTTCCCTCAAAGTCTCTCTGTTCATCCATCCAGGGCTCCAGTTCTTAGGTCACTGCATCCTGACCTCAGTCAGGCAGGCTTCCGTCTCCTCCCACCACAGACACATCCTGACACATCCTTTGCTTCCTTAGACCTGCTGCTTAGAAATGGAAACACGTATGAGTGAAAAACACAGTACTACTTCCATAGTCATGAATAAAAAACAAATGTGGTATTAATACACAAAAGTATTCTTTTTATCATGCCTTCAAAGGAAACTGGACTTCAGCCTTCAGCGGATGAGAATAGGAGAAAATGAGGTACCACATATCAGATGGCTTTGCTGTGGCTTTTCTCTCTGGCAGGATATTTCCTGGTATAACTGCTTGGCTCACTTCTTCATCTACATTGAATATCTGTTCAAATATCACTTTTTCTTTGAGACCAAGGAAGACTGATCAATTTAATATTTCAAACTGCTCTAACTGTCTCTTGTAGCATGCTGGATCATACTTGGAGTGCTCATTTTCACGTGTTTTTCCCATAAGACTTAAAATGCGATCACACACTAGATAATCTTTGTATTTTTTAATTATTTTCATTCTTCAGCATAAAAATAAGGCAAAAATTTGTTTTGTTGCTTTACATCAAAAAACCGGGAACCTGGCAATACTGGACACTCAAAGAATACCCTGAATAAAGCAAAGAAGGAAGGAGGAGAGAAGAAAAAAGAAGAAAGTAAGGAGAAGAGGAAAGTTGGGAGGGATGGAGGGAAAGAGGGAAAGAACAAAGAATGACAAATCTAAGCCAAATATTATTTGTTGTTCCTTTCTCTAAATAGTCAATAAATACTGATTTCAGGTGAGTTCAGTATGAAGTTGCTGAATGTTACTACAATTTAGGTGTTACTGAGTGTTTTAATATGGACATAAATGACATAAGTGTCCTCAGTAAAATATCCCTCAGTTTAATAATTTGTGAACACAGTGATAGGCATAGGATGCAGTGGAGTATCATAGAATTGGAATATTTTGCTTCTGGAAATGGAATGATACATGGGCACTTTACCACATTATTGTTGTTTTTAGATAATACAGTGGCTGGGACAGAGATGCTTTGTAAAGAACCAAGTGGCAGACAGGGAGACAGTTAGAAGGATTAGAAAATAGTCAGGTAAAAGAAAATGCGAACCTGAACTAGGCCAGTAGTAACAATAGAAAGAAGACAGGATGGATTTCCAAATTATGTTAGAGATACAGTAAATGGTGCAGTGAATGATCAAGGGTAAGCAACTTGCTTGTAGCAGAGTATGGAGTTGAGAATAAGCAAGATAATTCTGTTCATTGCTAAGGGAGCCACTGCTTTATAGTGTTACAAGAGAATGGAAGGAATAAATATAATCCAGTGATCAGAGCAAATGCATCAGGTGCATATGACACGAAGAATTCCCAGTTTACCATGTTTCTAGCTTTTCTAGTCATGTAAAGTTAACTGGCACTAAACAAATGCAGAATTGGGTAAGAGCTGGGAGAAGTGTAACTCAAAAAGCAGACAATTGTGCGATTTTTACATGTATTTACTTGTTCAGTGTACTGTAGGACAAATTATTAATAGTTCACAAATTTCTAGATTGAAGAGAAAGAAGACTATTCCAATTCACCATGTATTCCATGGGGCAAAAACTTAGCAAAATCAATGAGAAAATGTTGCACTAATTTAAAACAAAGAGATGTTTGAATCAATGCATTAACTTATATAATTTAACAACTATCTATTAACCACATATTGTGTAATTAATCTTTCTGTGTGAGTGGGGAGCACTATCTTGTTTGTCTCTGTGCCTAGTGAGAATGATGTTTGGAAATAATAGACTCTCAATCTTTCTTCAGTGTTAGAACAAATGAATGATTCAGAAAATTATTGATAGCATGCATTTTGGAATCAAAGAGAAGAGTTTTAAGCCTTTAATTTGCTATCTACTAGACAAGAAAGATGTTTTATTAGCTAAACATCTGGTTCCTCACATAAAAAATGAGAACATAAGAACTCTACCTCACAAGGTTGTTGACATTTATAAAAAATAATCCGTTATTATTTAAAACACTTAGCATAGTGGCTACCATGTAGTGTACATTCAAAAGGTGTTAATAATTATTATTATGTAGTTTTGGTGCCAGTTAGATTTTTAGTCACATAAGATTTAAATTTTTGAGGCAACCTTCAAAGGCTTGGAGAGTTGTGCTTTTAAGTGAGCCAGAGGGCAAATCCATTTAGAAGGGTCAACTCTGCTTTGCAAGTATTGTTTCATTTTCTACACTTACATTATCACAGATCTTCAAACTTTTTTCCTGTAAAATTTTAAGGTCTTTTTCAGATTTTTTTTACTATTCTTAACCAGTAATAAGAAGCATGCCATGTAATAAAATGCTAATAATTGAAGTTATACATCCTACACGTTGGAAAATGGTGAGCAATGATTAGATTTTTCAAAATGTTTTATTATTTATTTAGTAATTTCCACAAACTTATGAAGTAAATATTTTAGAAAAGTAATTACAGTTTCATTGTATTCCTGAGAAATTGTTGGAGTTTTTGTAACACATGTTAACCTTCAACATTCTTCAGAAATATTCCATAATCAAAATAAGCTCAGTACGTCTACTAGCAGTTAAAAGTGTAGAGAAAATGTGCTTAATAGTTAACAGTTTCCTTTTTAACATGACTATGTTACATGGCAATCTCTGAAGGACTAAATTAGAGAAACTACAGGACACCTCTAATAAAGCATTTTTATGATGCTATGTTACTCATTGACCACATAAAATCTCACATATAAGATAGTCTGATAAATGTAACAAACCTAGAAACCAAACTAAATGTATGAGGATGAGATCTATTTATTTTATTTATTCATCTGACTAGGCAGGTAGTTGTTTGGTCAGTCAGTTATATATTCTATACCAACTAAATGGTAAATACTCAGGATTTTTCTAACTGATGCATGTGATATGTAATAAAGATCTTCCATGCACTTAACAAAGCAAAGCAGCTATCTTCTTAACTTGACCTTTTTTTAAAGTGAGTATAATAATAGTCTCTTTTTTGTGCTTTAGTGTTCTGTCACTTTAATTATCAGTAGTTGTCTTAGTTATTTTCTCCTTGCTGAGACAAAATACTGGACACCCAAAGATAAGGAGGAAATGTTTAATTAGCTCAGTTTGTAGAGAATTCAATCCATAATCCACTGGTTCCAAGGCAGGGTGATGAGGCAGAGGAACAATAAGCAGTTCACTGAGATGGAAGAAAACAAAAGCACCAAGAGCAAAAAGCAGCCAACAAGCCTCTTTCTGCTCCTCTTATTTTATCCAGACCTACGGGATTAGGGTGGTGCTCATCCAATCTGTGGAGTCATCCAGCAATCACCCACCCTTAATCCCAGTACCCTTAATCCTGGCATTAAACCCTGAATCAGTCATAAACTCTAGACTGAGCTACCTCTAAAATAAGTCCCATCTAAGAGTGCATGAGGCTTTGGGGGGAACATCCAGACACAAAACATAATGATCAGTTGCAATCCTAAAATATTAAATGGAAAATTCTAGAGATCATCAATTTATTAATTGTAAATAACTTTTAGTATATCGTTATAACTGTTCCATATTCTGCTTAATTATTGTTAATCTCTTGCTGTGGTTAATTGATAAATTAAATTCGATCATAACTGTGCCTGTAAAAGTGTCTCTTCATTTATAATGGGGTTGTATCCATGAAACCCATGGTAAATTGGAAATAGGGTATATTAAAAATGCACTTAATGAGCCTACTGTTCACCACAACTTCACAGTGTACCACAGAGGATTTGTATCCCTTTGGGGTCTCATTGAGAATTGCCGTTCACGGCCACTGTCCAGCATCTTGGAATGCAAATCAGTAGCCTGTGAAAAGGGTGAAATTCAAAAGTACCAAATACATATTCCTTTCATAAAATATAGTAAAAAGAAACCCATGAGTTTAAATATCTTAAATTGAATCCCTATATATATATATAGGGATAACTAATAAGTGCAGGGCTTGGTCCCACCTATGGTTTCAGACATCAGTGGAGGACTTGAAACTTTTCCTCCTCAGGATGCAACAGTGATGATAGCATCCTGATTCTTACTAAGTATCTGACTAAATACTGAATATTGATAAGAAGAATTTTTTTAAAAAGCAATTAACTGATAATGCACTGGAAACATGTAGTATGGAGAACTCCTTTGAATGTTACAGTTTTTTTAAAAAGTATGTAAAGTTAGAAATTGATTTATGTTTAGAGAGTGTGGTCTAAAAGGAGGACACTCACCTAAAGGAAATTTTCTTAAAATTCTTTTTGCTCTTATGGATTACTTATTTATAAAACTTGACATCAGCATCTCTTATAAAACATTTTTATGATGGTATTTTACTGAGAATTCTAAGAAAAATTACTAGACCACTGGTGCATGTTGTAGCAATTTTACGTTCATAATTCCCACTCAAGATCCAACTAAATATAGGGAAACAAATTATTCAACTTCAGAATATTATATTTTTCCTTTACAAATACAGTTTTCAGAATTAGAAACCCCTTATCATAACAGAAAATTAAATATAAATCTTATTTATTTCAATTAGTTTAATAAAATAAAAAGCATCAACAAGACATCTGGAAAGATTATGCTATTAACATAACATATTGATATTTTTTGACATAATATATTGACATAATATATTTTTGTTTTGGTGACATCTTATCAAGGCAAATGTATTTACACACTTAATGTAGGGAATCAGAGTTCCTTATTTAGTCTCAAAACAATTCTAAATAAATTTTTAATTCATTGAATGTATCAACAATCATGTTTTAATATGTATATATATTTAGCTAGATGTGTGTGTGTGTGTGCGTGAAACTGAAGAACAAAAATAAGGAGTTATAATTTCATTAAAATGTTTGTGATTTTAACAGAATTTGTGACTTAATTATTGGAAAACATATAAGATGATTTGAATAATAGATGCAAATTTTTAGACTTCTTGAAAAACAGATACAGTAAAAAGCTGGAAAATAATTATTTTGAGCACTATGTTTTCCACATAGCCAGTATTTTAGTGCTAAAATACATTTAACCTAACAAAACATGGCTATTTAAACAAAGCAGGAAAATTTTTAAATGTAAATTGAATACCAAATTTCTGTGATTAGCATTCAGCAGTACCAAGCTAAATTTTCAAAACTGAGATGGAACTGATCAACAAAAATGTATTGTATAATTTTACTCTTGAAAATGAAACCTAAGCAATTCAAAGGGAGTCAAAAGTTTGATGAACACTAGCTTGGAAGTAGTTACATATTGAAACTTAAGAAGAGTCAATAAATTTACCAATCAAAGTGAACGTGTAATGTATATTCTATCTCAGTGTTTCACAGTGTGGAGACCACATAAGCCTAAATCCATGATAACTTTATGAAATGTTGATTCTCAGCCAAACTAATGTCTACTAAATCAGCAGGAGTGCATGATGATTGAAGTGTCCCTGTTGGTGTTGCTTATTTCAAAGTGTGAGAAATTCTGGTGGAAATTTACCTGATTAGAAAACACCTCAAAAGTTAGCGTGCCGGCCAGTGACTATAGTGACTCTAGTCCAATAACTCTGCAATGAGGCCCTGATATATGCATTTGTATCAAATACTACTCAGAAAAATTTGAAAAATAATTTCATAGTAATCTCCAAAAGTGAGGTAAGCAAAATCACCAAGTTGGGAGTAAAAAACTAAAATTCTGTTTCTATTTATTTGTATGTCACCTTTTTAGCTTTCACTTTAAAGAAGATGCTATGTAATATCTAAATGTAATGAGAGTGATATGTATTTTATCTGTAAATATGTTTTAAAATAAGTGTTATGAGTATGTAGATATATATTTTATGTCTGTTAAAAATTGCACTCACTGACATGTACAGTTACCAGGATATGCTCTCAAGAAGTTTACAGATAAAGGTGGAAGATAGCTGGACAGTTTTTATTGAGGTAATGAATTTTAAACCAGGTACTGCAAGAATGGGAAAAAAATTCAATTCAATTCCTTTCTTTTAGAAGCTTACAGTAAAGTTAAATTCATGTATTTCATTTTCAAAGTAGTCTCCTTAGAATAGCACACTTGTTCTTGTGTAGATGCAAATGTGTAATGCATGGTTTTAGTTGTGTGCTTCTTAAATGAATACATTTTAGTTAGAAATTACAGATATTTTAATTATACTTTGTATAAATACAAGGCACTTAAGACATGTATAAAGGTTAGCATCTAGATTGAGAATCCCTAACATAAAGCAAAGGTGAATCCATCTTATTTAATTCTCTGTTCCAAAGTTTAATTTTTCTAATAAATCTGTGTTATGACATATGTATATTAAATGAAATAATACAGAGTATTAGATTTAGGAAACACTAGCTAACTCAACAATTCCAGGGAGAAGGGTCTGACAATGTAGTTGATAACATGTACTGGATATAATATCTATGCATAACCAAATTTGAGAAGCTCTGATGTGATAAAAGTTTGTTTAGTTCCTCTGACCACTGAACAGAATGCTAGTATCGTCTAGTCATATAACTTTGGTCAAGCCCCTTACTAGTTGTATTTCTGTTTGTTTATAAAATTAAGGTGTTGGATTAAATTTGGTCTTCAGAGGTGTTTAAACAATTTGGTTATGACACAATTTCCTGTATCATCACTAGAATTTCAAAATTAGTTGGAATAGACTAGAATAGAATATATTGCGGGATTTTTCAAATACTGAAGATAAATGCTTGAAGTTTTATTTTGAATGTACATGTATAAGAATCCTGGCATACTATGCTAAATAATTCTCCCTATTCAAGATGAATATGTTGTTGTGTTGTAGAAATAAAAATTTTAAAATGTAGGAAATAAATAGAAGTTACTTTAATGATAAATGTAACATCAAGCAGCTAAGAATGTATTGCATACTCTTAATTAAACTATGGTAACTTCTAATAAGGAAGAATATAAAGTATAGTTAGAATGCACATATTTCTGCATGACATTAGCTTAGGAATAAGCAATAATTCCAATAATCCAATGTTAGCAAACCAACAGAACAGAAAGCCAAGAAATAAAGATGAAATACATACACAAAACACATACGTATGTTTTAATGCAGAAAGTATAATATCATGCCAGAGCAGTGATTCTCAGTCTTTCCTGCATATTATAGTTACCTAGGGACTTCTAAAAAGTACTGATGTCTAGATCTTAACACCAGAGATTCCAATTTAATTGCTCTGGGGCATGGCCAGGGCATTGGGGTTTTTGTAACCTCCCAAACTAATTATAATACTCCACCAAAGTTGAGAATTATTGCTTGAGGGAATTGACACCATTATTTACAATCACACACCAAAATTTGAGCCTTAACAATAAGCAATTTAGGTCCATTTGAAAAAAAGAAAAATTACTTAGTTTGATACATATTTAAGGAGAACAAAGAAAATCTCAAGGTAAATAACACTACATATTCATTCCCCCTTAATAAATGTTTTGATGTCATCCTTGTCTGATTACTTCTTTTTCCTCCTTCCATTTTCTATGCCAACATGATGTTGACAACTTTTCCGTCAAAAACAAACAAACAAAAAGTACACATTTTAACCTATTTTGTGTCCTACTAATTTTTTATTTTTGCAAAAGATTATTCTCCTTTGATAATGAATACATGCGTCAGTATACATACCTTTGTATATCATTATGTGATCAGTTGTATGATAGCATCTACATCAAATTCTTATTAACACACAAGAATGGAGGCAAATTGAAGTTTAAATAGTATGTAAATGCAAGAATGGTTTAAAATACTTTATTTATTCATGGATGATATTAAGGAAAACTAGTTTCCATAAAAACTGTCTTAATTACTTTTCTTGGTCCTGAGACAAAATACCCACTACCCAAAAATAAAGGAGGAAACGTTTATTCGTTCACAGTTTATAGAGGTTTTGGTTCATAGATGGCTGGTTCAAGGCAGGGCTGCCTGGCAGAGGGGCATCACAGAGGAGAAACAGTCATGGCAGGCAGAAGGCAGGTGGCAGCAAGGCAAAAAGTGACCAACAAGAGCAGTGAGACTCTTCTGTCCTTTATATCTTATCCAGGCTACCCACAATTAGGGTGAATAGCACTAACACCTAGGATGGGGCAGCCTTAATCTTCGTATTGCACCATGAATCAATCCCAGCATCACACACTGCAGATACAGTCATCTACAAAAAGCTCTACCTGTGACTGCATAAGGTTTTGGGGAGACAAAGAGGTATAAACCATAACAAACTCTGAGAGATTTTAACAAAATGAGAGATATTATCAATATCGTGGGTTATTAGTGAACAATTAAAAGAAAATTCATCTATAATTGCTACTTGGCAATAAAATCAATTCCAATGTTATTTAAAAAACTCCATGAAATGCCAAATAATATACTAGCCACAAAAAAGTAATGATAATCTTTCTACTTCAAATCTTAAATCATACTTTAAAAAACATGAAATCAAATTAGTTTCAGTGTATTTTTAATTAAGCATGTACTGAACACTTATTATATGGTAGGCACTAGCCTAAGCATAAACATTGTACTATTGAACAGTAGGGGGATTTATTTTTAAATACTGATTTTCTAGCAGATATTAACAACTGTAAAGCTATATAATAGATTTAAATATTAAATGCAAAATACATACCTGGCCAAAGTGAATAATGAAACAATTCAGATTGTTGTAGATTCTGTTATTAATAATTTTATAATAAAAACATTTCGTAGACTAAACAGAAAATCTCTTGGTCCAAATATACTTTTATAAGTGGATCTTTTCAACACTGAGACAGTACAAAAGTTGGTATTGAGAAATAAATGCCATTGAACATCTTGCTGTGGAGTCTGATTTATGCATAAGATAATCTTGGCATTCTAAGCCATCAAATAATATGACTGCTTCCATCAAAATACGCTGTGTTTATGAGCATACACCTAAATATATTTAAATCCGAGTCTCAGTCTTCTTTATCTGATCTTATTTTTATCTTTTTTGTCATTCTGATTTAAGCTCACCTGGATGTCTAGATCTTGTCTTTTAACTCTCAGAGAAAACGGAAGTCCATCATAGAGAATTTTTTTGTTTTTGCTATTCCAGACTAGTAAGTTACAAGAATTCACATGCATTTTTTCTGACCATGCACCATTAGTTAGAGAAGTCTTACTCCTGGTGCCTAAAATTTACTCCTCTACACAAAGAATAATGTATGTTTTCTTCTGTACTAAAGTCATATATATCTCTCTTTACTTGACTGTCTCCTCTTGGATGTTCAGTAGAATTCACAAACTCATTAGGTTTCATCTGAAGTCAAGGCTCTTCTATAAAGTCTCTCTGATGCATTCTCAAAGAATATAACCACCATCTGCCCATATGTCAAACTAGAATATTGCTTCATTTTGATGTCTCTCATTTAACTAAATAATTGCCTTCTTCAACACTCAACTTTGCAAGTATCACTTACATCTTTGAAAATAGCCCTAATGCCACCAATCTACTTCAAGAGAAAATAACATTTCACTTACATAATATTTAATGATATTATAGCTGCTCTGTTTGCTTAATTTTGTATACAGAATTTTCAAAATGAACATCAGGATTTCTGTCCTTTGGCTATTTGAGGAAATGCAACTAATCTAGATACTTCAGTGAGGAAACTTTGTGAATGTACTTAAATTTCCTAATGAAAGGATTTTGAAATAAAGAAAATACCCTAGATTATGCAAATAGACACAATGTTATCAGCCAGGTGATAAGAACATTTTGTAAGGTAAAAACAATGCTTAGATGGCACCACCATGGAAACAAGGCCTCAGTTTTACTACAGTGAAAGAGAAACAGTGGGCCATCTGGAGAAGATGAACCATGTGCCCTCTGCACATGCATGATTGGTCTTAGGTTTCATTTTTATTAAAGTTTAGATATGTGCCTCCCCTGAAAAGAGGTACACAGCAGTAACTTCCATATTGACACTGGCCCATGAGGGAAGGACAGTATGTCGACAGAGGAGGTTCAGCTGGTAGGACAGGTAGCCTGGGAAAAGCCAAGCCTGAGTCAGAATGAAGGTCAAGGTAAGATGAAGCCTGGGACTGAGTACAAACAAAACGCCAGGCCTCAAAATGTGGGTACCATGACCACAGCCAAGGCTCTAGTGGCATGAAGAACATGAGTCCCATGTTAAACTAGTGGGATTCTCCTGTCCAGGAATGTGATAAAAACAAGACGATAGATTACCAGTACCACAAACTCCCTATCCATGCACTAAGAAAAGTGTGTTTGTTCTAATAATTATTAAAAAAAATTATAATTAATAGTGCTTACAAAAGTACACTTGCTACATACCCTGAGAGTTTATAATCTCACATCTAAGTCAAATTATCCTGCTTGTATCCCCATAGGCTGACTCCAACTTGGCCCAGAGTTGTCTGAAATGTACTCATTTTTTCTGAATAAAAAGACCTAGACAAAGATACTCAATGGCAAATCCCTTGGACCCGCTCTCAGTATTAAGAACTTTCTGATTCTGCTTTATTATAAACACTCTCTTTACTCTCTGCTTTGTAATGTTTTGGAGGTTGAGAGAAGAACTCACCAGCCTGACTGCAAAGTGCATACAACCAAATTTTGGCATACACCTGATTGAGTCTGGAAATATTCTTTCCCATAACCTCAAGAAAGAAAAATAGCCACATTTTGATATCAGTGTTTAACTCAAGCAGATAGATAGATGGATAGCTAGATAGATAGATGATAGATAGATAGATAGATAGATAGATAGATAGATAGATAGATAGATAAAGCAAAATAGAAGAGAGAAAAATAGGAAGTAGGGAGAATTTCAAATACTTCCTCAAATTACATATGTCATTGTTTCAAAAAATTGTAATATATATGATAATTTGTTTCATTTATATTACTAGTTTAATTTAAGTGATTGAAAAGAATGTTTTAGGTTATTAGCTGTTTGTTTCTTTGTTGTAAGAATCTTTTTGGTACATGACTTGTACTGTGAGTAACTATATTGAAGAGAATGATACACAGTCTATTAACTATTGTTATCTATTATTGTTTTATTATGATTTAAAATTTTTTTTATTAAAATAAAAAATGAATTCCAAGAAAAATCTGTGAATTTAACAAGTTTGTTTGTGAAAGGAATCATAATCATCTTTTTCAGTTTACAATGCACCAAACATAGTCTTGAGTTCAAAAATGTCTGTGAAGGTAAATCACACATTTTCTGAAAGATAAATGTTATCTTAATTATAAGAAACTATTCTAACATTGTATTTTTACTGTATAAGTCATGTTAAACTTCACCCTGACATTAAAATATATACACTGACATGTGTCATGCAGTTTTCCTTATACAAGGAGTACTTAACAGATGGTAGTACAATATTAAGTTGAGTGGTTTTGATGCAATGTTATTTTTGTTTGATATCTAAATGTTATATTACATTTTAACCCTTTGCTCAGTTCTCTTTAAAGTGTGAAAGTTGAAAATAATGTACTTTTTAATTGTAATCTTTTTCTTATTTTCTATTTTATGATTAATGGTAGAAACCCAAATAAGAAGTTGAACATGGGACTCTTACAGTCACTCAAGTGTATTTGTACTCAATGATATTTTACCTGTCAGTTTATTTTTCTTAGAAAAACCGTAAACTCCCTAGAAAGAGTAAGAGCCATTTCCTCATTAATTTACTTTAAAAAGGAAAGTGGGCTTAAAAATTTTTTCTTGCTTCTAACCACATGTCAGGGGCATGCTCTGGCTAGCCCCACACTCAAGAGGCTCTGAAATCCTCTCAGCCAGACCCAAGGTCCCAGTGGTGCCACACTCCAGGGATGTGCTCTGCCTAGTGGCCTGGGTCCTGGAAGTTCTGAACTCCACCCAGCCAGGTGAAAGGCACCAGTGCCACACTCTGGGGGTACATCCTCTCTAATGACACAGAGCATTTGAACTCCGTCCAGCCCAGCATCCTAGTGCAATCCATCAGGGGAACACCTGTACAGCCTTACTGGAAACAGAGGTACCAAGCCCAGTCCAGTCCAAAGCCCCAGAGTCACTCATCAGGGAGCAACCAGCATAACCAAAGAACCTTGGAGAACTTTAGTTCTGCCCATCAGAGCACAAGGTCCCAGTTTCATAGTTCAGGGGTGTGGCCCAGCTAGCCATGTGGCAGGTCCTGGAGGTTCTGAACTCCACCCAGTCCAGAGCAAGGCCCCAGTACCATCGCTGAGGGCATGCTCTAGCTCACCCCATGCTCCAGAGGCTCTGAACTCCTTGCAGCCAGACCCAGGTCCCAGTGGTGCCATACTCTGAGGGTGCAGCCCACCTGGCCAACTGGGTCCTAGAGGTTCTGAACTCCACTCAGCCAGGTTCAAGGTTCCAGTGATGCCACACTATGGGGAACACTCTGCCTAGCAACCTGCATCCTGGAGGCTCTCAACTCCACCCAGTCAGGCATAAGACCCCAGCACCACACCCCAGGGGTGTGTCTCTGCTAGCCACCTTGGTTGCAGAGGTTCTTAACTACACTCAGTCAGGTTGTAGGCCCTAGTGACACACTTTGGGGGTGTGCCCCTGCCAGCTGTAGGGAGGATGCAAGCTCTGCCCAGTCCAGCATCCCAGAGCAACTCAACAAAGTACATCAGGAGAACACACAGCCAGCCTCACAGGCCACAGAGCACAAGGCTCTGGTGCCATAGTTTGGGAGCACACCCCAGCTAGCCACAGGGATATTGGAAAATTAATCCTCTACTCAGCATAGCATTCCAGTGCAATCCATCAGGAGGCTGCCTGGCCAGCCACACAGATCCCAGAGGAAAATGGCAAAACAAAAGAGGAAGATGCAGTCTCAGTCCTCCAGCCCATCGAGCACAAACCCAAGAAACACTGAAATGGAAGACACTGGAAATCACAGAACTGAGCTTTCTCAAATGATAGTAACTGAAGTAAAGAAACAACTCCATGAAGCTATAGAGAAAATCAGATCAGAAATAATCTCTCAGGTAAAAAATGAAAAGACAAACATTATGAAAGAAATGTTGTGTTTATCGAATGAAGATCAAGATAAAGAATAGAAGAACATAAGAAAATGATAGAAATGTTTAATGAACAATATAAAAAAGAATTAGAATTCATGAAACAGATTCAAAGGGATATACAGGAAATGAAAAGTCCCATTGAGTGTTGGCAAAATGGCTTGAATGAAGCTGAAGATAGAGTCTCAGACCTTGAAGACAGCATGAAAGCTTATGATCACTAAAGAAAAGATCTCTTAAAAATAACAAGGAACTAGGAAAGAACAATACAACAGCTGCAAGATGACGCAAAGAGAAACAATGTAAGACCAATAGGTGTCAATGAAAAAAGCAGGGGTTAACACAAATGACATACAAGGACTACTTACAACAAAAGCAGCAGAAATTTTTCCAAACATGGGAAAAGAATATGATTTGAAGATAAGTGGGGCATACAAAACTCCAATTAACTATAACCAAAATAAATCTTCACCCAGACATATAATAATGAGGTTATCAGAAATTCAACACAAGAACAGAATACTAAAAACTTTCAGAGAAAAGAAAGTGATCACCTAAGAAGAAAAGCCTATCAGAATTATGGCAGAGTTTTCAACACAAAACTTCAAGCCAAGAAGAGCTTGGAATGAACTATTTTAAGTCCAGAAAGAAAACAGCTTTCAACCCAGATTGATGTAACCAGCAAAACTATCTTTGAAAGTTGGTGTAGGAATAAGATACTTCCATGAAAAAGATGGAAAACAATACTTCATGCAACAGGAAACCCCCCCAAAAAAGCAGGGGTAGCTGTAGCTATTCTGTTTGCAGACAATGTGAACTTCACACCAAAAATTATCAAAAGACATAAAGGTCACTACATACTTGTTAGAAGAAAACTTGAAGAGGAAGAGATTATGATCACAAATATATATGCACCAAATATAGGAGCACCCAACTATGTAAGACAAATCTCAATAGACATGAAAAATCAAATAAACAATAATACAGTTATGCTGGGAGACCTTAACACCCGATTGTCACAAAGTGACAGATCAACTAAACCAAAAATCAGCAAAGAAATAACAGAACTGCATCAAACTTGTGAAGAAATGGACCTAATAGATGTGTACCAAGTTTTCCATCCAACAACATCAGAATACACGTTCTTCTCAGTTGCACATGGATCATTCTCTAAAATACATCATATACTAGTCCACAGAACATACTTAAGTAAATGCAAAGGAAATGAAATAATTCCATGCTTATTATCTGACTATAGCACAATAAAATTGGGAATTAATGAGTACCCACAAGAACACCATAAACACATAGCAATTAAATAACACTCTCCTAAACAATCAATGGGTCACAGAAGAAATTAAAGAAGAAATAAACAATGTCTATAATCAAACAAAAATGCAAATGCAAATTACTGGAATGTGTGGGAGACAATGAAAGCAGTTCTCAGAGGGAAATTTGTTGAATGAAACACCCATTTCAGTAAAATGGAAAGAACACACATAAGCAACCTAATGCTACACCTCAAACTTCTAGAAAAAGAAGAGCAAGTCAAGCCCAAAGCCCAAAGAAGGGAAGAAATTAAAAAGATCAGAGCAGAAATTAATGCAATGGAAACTAAGAAAATACAAAGAATTAATGAATCAAAGAGTTCATTCTTTGAAAGAATAAATAAAATTGAAAAACCCCTAACCAACCTTATCAAAAAGAGCAATGAAAAAACTCAAATCCATGCAATAAGAAATGAAAAGAGTGAAATTACTGCAGACCCTGTGGAAATACAGATGATCCTCAATACCTACTTCAAAAAACTTTACTCCCATAGGCTGGATAACACAGAAGAAATTGACAGATTCTTAGGAACCTATGAATTACCAAAGCTGAATCAAGAAGATGTAAAACTGCTGAAAAACCCAATTTCAGTTAATGAAATTGAAAATATAATTAGAACCTTACCAAGAAAGAAAAGCCCAGGTCCTGATGGATTCACTGCTGAATTCTACAATAAATTTATGGAAGACTTAATGCCAACACTCCTCAAACTCTTCAAAGAAATAGAAAGGGAAGTAAGGCTCCCTAACTCATTCCTGTAAGCAAGTATTGCCCTCATACCAAAGCCAGAGAAAGACCCAACCAAAAAAGAAAATTACAGGTCAATCTCCCTAATGAACATAGATGCAAAAATCCTCAATAAAATACTGGCAAATAGAATGCATCAGGTCATCAGGAAGATTATACATCATGATTAAGTGGGATTCATCCCAGAAATACAGGGATGATTCAACATATGCAAATTAATAAATGTAATAAACCATAACAGCAGAGTCAAGGACAAGAATCACATGATCATCTCAATAGATGCAGAAAAAGCTTTTGACAAAATCCAATACTCATTCATGATAAAAACCCTACAGAAAATTGGAATAGATGGTCTCTACCTCTCTACCCCAACCTGATAAAAGTCATATATCATAAACCAACAGCTAACATCTTACAAAATGTACAAAAACTAAAGACTTTCAACCTAAAATCAGGAATAAGACAAGAATGTCCATTACCACCATTTCTATTCAATATAGTTCTAGAAACATTAGCCAGAGCAATTAGACAAGAGAGAGAAGTAAAAGGGAAAAGTTAAATCATCATTATTTGCAGATCAGAAGATACAGCTACAACTACAAACACACTTAGCCACCTCATCTGTGACAAAGTAGCCAAACATGTACACTAGAAGAAAGATAACCTCTTTAATAAGTGCTACTGGAAAAACTGGCTTTCCATATGCCAAAAGCTAAAACTAGATCCATGTCTATCACCATGCACTAAATAAAGTCAAAATGGATCAAAGATTGAATATTAAAACAGAGACACTAAATTTGCTGGAAGACAAGGTAGGTAAAAATCTTGACGACATAGGAGTAGGCAGAAAGTTCATGAACAAAAGCAAACTGCACAGGAAATACTTCCAAGAATCAACAATTGGGATCTCGTCTTATTAAAAAGGTTTTGCATGGCAAAGGAAATCTCCAACAGAGTGAGAAGTAAATCCACTAATTGGGAAAATATCTTAACCAACTTTCCCTCAGACAGACTTCTATCTAAAACATGTAAAGAATTTAAAAAAAATCTGACCCCCAAATTCAAGGTCCCAATCCAAAACTGGACATCTGGGATGAATACACACTTCTCAGAGAAAGAAATACAAATGGCAAATAAATATATGAAAAAACGTTCAATATCAATGGTCATTCAGGAAATGCAAATTAAAACAACACTGAGATTCCATCTCACTCCAGAAAGAATGGTCAAGATAAAAAAAATCAACCTATAACAAATGCCGGAGGGGTTGTGGGGAAAAAAGGAACTCTTCTCCACTGTTGGTGGGAGTGCAGATCAGTTCAACTACTGTGGAAATCAGTGTGGAGATTCCTCAAGAAGCTAGAATTAGAGATTCCTTTTGACCCAGCTATCCTGCTTCTGGGCATTTTCCCAGAAGAATTGATAACATCACACCACAGTGATATATGTACACCCATGGTTATAGTAACACAATTTGTAATAGCCAAATCTTGGAAACAACCCAAGTGTTCATCAATCAAGGAATGGATAAAAAAGATGTGTGATTTTTATACAATGGAGTACCACTCAGCTATCAAGAAAAATTGCATCGAGACTTTTATAAGTAAATGGACACGACTTGAGACCATACTCATAAGTGAAATAAATCAAACTCACATGTGTAAATTTGTCTCCCTAATGTAAGAAACTGAAAAGGTATATATGATCCAAAATCTACAATAAATACTGTGTATGGGTAAGAAACTGCTCAAAGAGGAAGAGTAATCGGGATGGGGAAAGGAGGAAAGAATGAAAGGAAAAAGACATAAATTTGTATATATATACATAAGATAGCTAAAATGACTATACTACTAAATGTATTAGTTATTAGAAAAGAACAGTTAATATTCATATGATTAGATCAATTTTATATTTCTGTATCTGTTAATCTAAACAACCCTTTTGAAGGTAATGATACGCAATATTATGACCGTTGTGAAATTCCTATCATCTTGTTTTGTAAACCTATACTGTTATTGTGCTGGATTTGTTGTTATTACTTGTTTTCCTCTTTTGTTTTTTGTCTTTCTTTTCTGTCTTTTTTCTCTTAAATAAAAAAAATTTCTTGCTATCAGACAGATGAAAATTAAATTTGCTTTACAGATAAATATTTGTGCATATTGCTAAGTGCAAACATTAGGTTGTAAACTCTTGCTGATTGATATAAAACATTTAGCTATCTTGTCACTTGGATTTCTTTGGAAATATACCACATCAAATTTAGCGAGCGCAAGGCCGGCCTGAGCTACATAGTGCGACCCTGCCTCAAAAAAACCACGGCCGGGAGTTTGGCTCAGTGCCTTAAGCGCCTGCCCTGGCAGGCGCGAGGTTGTGAGTTCAATCCCCAGTGCCACAAAAAAAAAAAAAAAAAAAAAAAAAAAAATTAACTTGCACTAGTCATCATAAGAAAATTATTTGGTTAAATATTAATGAACTGTTGCTTATCAAGTGTGCTCCAAAATTTCTTTTGCACAATACCCATGCATTTCCCAGCTTATGCAAATTAAAATTGGGAACTTTCACAGATATGAATTGAAGTCATATTTGGAACATTCATAGATGCAAAATATCATGGAAATAGCTCATATCTGATGAATAGTTTCACAGCTGAGCTACTCTGTGTTTACTGTGCAGTATGATCATATACAGTTGTCCAGTACAGTTGGGGACTTACTATATTTGTATATCTTTTTATGATTACATTGTGTATTTATGTCAAAGATATAGAAGATCCACTTTGTTGAACTTATGAATGAATCTAACTTACATTCTCTCAGAATGGAACTCATTTTTAAGTTGGACACTTCCTCTAGTGAATATTGTACATAGAATACTAAAAGATCAGTTGTGTACTAGTCAGTTTTCCATCCCTGAGACAAATTCCCAACATCTACAGATTAAATAATTTGGGTTTGGTAAAGCAAAGCTTGTAAGTTTATGAGGGGTAAGAAGCAAAGCAGGGGAAAACAGCCAGATAAGAAGAAGAAAGAAACAAATATAGATGCCACGGTCACAGCTCTATGATATATCCAGACACATCATCCAAACACACTATCAATCTCCCAGGTGGTCTCAAAGCCAATCAAGTTGGCACTACATCTTAACTATGAAATCCTGCCCCTGTGTGCAAACGCATCCCCTTAAATCATACTTAATCCCCAAATAAAGACAATGGCAAGTTTTTATTTTATCCTAACATACAGCAAATCTTGTGCCTATAAACTCAATAATTCCTTACTCCAAGTTTCAACAGTTCCAGCAGTTTATAATAGTTCACGTGAAAGTCTTTTCTGAGACTGAATGCAAATGCTTAGCCCTGAAACTACAAATCAAAACCAAGATACATAATCCAAAGAAACAATGACACAGTGTAAACTTTCTACTCAGAAAGGAAGGAATGGAGGAAAAGAAAAAATATTGAACAATTACAAGAAAACAACAATGAAGACAAAGACAAAAGCTCTACAGGGCAAACAAGTAAGTTCTCTATCTTTGTATCCAGTGTGTAAGGTACATAATGCTAAGATGTGAATTCCAAAGGGCTTGTGTTGGAGACCACTATGAAGCAGCTCTGAGCAGGATTTAAAGTTTACTAATTGGCATTTTATTTATCTGTGAGCCTATCCTAGGCCTATGCCCCTTGCCTGGTGATGGGAGCTGATTCATAGTAAATGAACTTCTGTGAGTCAGTGGTCCTGACTGAGGCCTGTAATGGCCAATGTGGTCAGAGATACCTCAAAGGGCAAGGTAAAGAAGGTCGCAGCTGAGGACATCTTGGCTCCATAATCAATTATGTTAATAGAGACTGTCAGGCATCTTACTCTGCAGGTGTCACAGTCCCATCACAAAGGCCATCTTGGAGATAAAATAGTTCCCCTTTTCTGGCATTCTTTCCTATTTGGAGATGTCCTTGAAGTGACTCCCAAGTTTTGCTCAGTTCAGGCACCTCCTTCAGCTCCTCCCTCAGCACCTCCCTCAGCATCTTGGTCTATTTGAAAATATATACGGGTGGTCCAGAGAAGCTCTTTGTCTTAGCCCTCATGATAGCCACAGAGTCAAGAACTCTGCAGCAGCTTTGATCCTCCTGGAGCCCTAAAATCATGCCACTCGTCTCATTTATTTAAACCTTTGCTGAACACTCATGTGGAAGACTGGGGATCTAGGCTGGGTCCACGATAGGCTTGGGCAGTCCAGCATCAGTTAATTTGCTGCTTTCAGCATACCCAGCCTCTCTCTTAGTTTACCCACTTTCAGGACACAGTTTTTCTTTCCAGATTTTCCCACATTCCTGATCCTGACAGGTCCAACTACCTGCAATCTCCCTTGTCCCATTGACTTCATTGGCATTGCCTCCAACACCTTCGTTTGAAATCTGGGTTGAAGCCTCTATGATCCCAAAATTCTGGGGCTGAATCCTTCTGACACATTCTTTGAATATTCTGTCCTCAGAATTATGACTAAATAAATCTCTGCTTCAAGCTACCAAGTATGTAATAATTTCCTAATTTATTTAAAAATAATACAGAATGGAGTGATTTGACTTTTATGTTTATGATTGTGTGTTTTGTGATACTGGAGCCTAAAGCCATGTCAAGCTGAGTACAGCACCAGAACTTTTTTATTTTCTTTTGAGACAAGTTCTTGCTAAGTTACCAAGGCTACCTCAAACTTGTGATTCTTCTGCGTCAGCTTTCTGAGTAACTAGAATAGTGGGCATACGGTACCATGATTGGCTGATTAATATTTTTAAAAGATTATAAAAACAATTCTGTAATTAAAAAGATCATATAGTACATATTTCCATTTGGCAAATGGAAACTGGATATGGTCTAGAATAATGGAGTTCAGACAGAAGCACCAAATAGAGAGTAGATGTATTATATGAGACAAGTGAGAAAAGAGAGATAGAAATGTTTTTCAAATGTTATTGGAAGATTTGGATGCCTAGTAATTCTATTTGCAGATGGAGTAGTTGAGGAGAGTACACATCCATCCACACATAAAATAGAGTAGACTTAAAAAGAGAAGAAAATGTCACAGTAAAAATGTAACTGGTATAAACAATCTATAAAAGATAGATTCATAGTCATATACTTCTGTTCTGAGCCACTATTTGGACTACCTCTCTTAATGTGAAACACTGTTCTAAAAGTTTCAGTCACTTGTTTCATAAATAAAGATGCCAATACAAAAACAGTTTTTTTACTTAGGAAAATTGGAAGTTATTTGGAGCAGGAAGATAATGAAGCAATAATCACAAAAAGAAAGATTTCATGGGATTTTGATGAAGCAGAGAAAAGGGACAGAACATTCTTGTCCAATGATGGTAAGGAGGGGATTTGTCATATGTCCAAAGGAGAAAAGACTGTTTTGCAACTAAGCGAGCAAGCATCTGTGGAAAACATGCAGAAAAGCTCTTATCATGTTGAAAGTTCTTTAGCAATGAATAATAATAGAGATACATGGGAGAGGATATGAAGAAAGGGGTGACTCACAAGAGCTCAGTAAATAGGTTGTAATGGTCTTATTTTGTCACACATGAAATTCTAGTGTGTATCATTGAGATTCGTGAAGCTACTGAATGATTGAAAAGGTGCAGTTTAAGATATGAACAAATTTTTAGTGATAGTCATCTGACTATGTAAGATAAGAGAAGAATAACATTGTGTTCCTGCACAGAATGCTCTATTCCCAGAAAATTTATCAGATACACTCTATCTTCAATTAATAAAATGGAAAGTGCCATTGCTCTATTCATTACTGCTCTGTTTGAGCAAAGTCTGCCTACAAAATACCTATAATAAAATATAACAATAACAATAACCTAAAATAACAGGATGGGAGCAATGCTCTATGCATCTTTTCTGGGAATAAAAGTGATTCTCTGTGACACTCTATTGTTTCCATGATGCAAAATGCTAAATTTTTATAATGAGGAAAGCAAGACCATTTTCAAGATCAAATTTAAGCAGACGATGGCATATCTTCATTTATCACATTCTATCCTCAGGAAATAGCTTATCAAAAAAGGGAAAATACTTTCCAATGCTAGCTTCCTTTGCATTATAGGAGTTTCCAACTTAATTCCATTCTCCATTTAGGTGGAGAGTTAAAGGTGTTTTAAAGACATTTTTCGTGAAACCTTATCGTTAGAGAATGACCTGGTATTAAAAGATGGAAGAGGACTTTAAACATAAGTAAGCTTCAACATGAACAGTTAAATACTTTTTGTTTGTTTGTTTTTGTGAGACTAGGAAGTGAATTGAAAGCTTTAAACTGCGCTGCATCTCCAGCCCTTTTATATTTTTAATTTTGAGAAAAAGTCTCACAAATTTAACAGATTGCTGAAACTGGACTCAAACATGTGATTCTCCTGCCTCGCATTCCAAGATTGCTAGGGCTTGCAGACCTATGCCACCAACTAAATCCTATTTTTAAAATCAAATTTCTACTGTCTCTATCATTATAATAGTGAACTAATCACAGGATATACAAATGTAGCCCCATTTTAAGATTTTAAAATGTTATTTTCACCTAAAATGCAGACATATTCGCATTTTCATTTTGCAAATGCAACACTGTTTAATTCAGTAACTACTGTTTTCAATGTTGTTTTAGTTATGCCTTATTTATAAGTTATTCATTTACACATCTTCAGTTTGAAGTCTTGTATCACAGCTTCAGATCTTAAATAAATGAAAGCCACTCACTGGGTTTAAGAACTAAAATTCCCAGAAACAGAAAGCTTTCAGAATAAGTTTAGATTGGTTACTCTGATTATGCTAATCTTTCTTTGTATTCTTGGGCACCCTGAGTTGGACCTTCATCATCGAAAACTTTGCTTTTATTGTCTTAAAGTTTTCCGTTGGTTTTCAGCCTTATGTAGCCCCTCATTCAGTGCATGCTTCCAATGGAGCTTCATTTCCTCTACTCATCTAGGAAAGTCTCCATCCTGTGGTCTCACTGGATCAGGTGCTTATCCCTGAACTAGTTTTTAGGGCTGTAAAAAATGATATTAGACTAAGATTATCAACATCCACATTATTGATACATTGTGCTGGATAATTACTAGGGGAGGATATTGAATCCTGAATTATTGGATATGTAATAGCTACTCTGGCCTCTAATTGTCAGACAACAGGAACAATCTATGTCCTCTATTCATTGCAAAAAAGTCTGCAGACATTGATGAATGTTTTGTGGTGAGCAGAAGACCTCCTCAAAAAGAACACCTGGATTAGACTGACAGAGTTATATTTAAATTCTATCCTGGGAAAGAAGATTCCCCTGAAACCGGGTCCTAGAGAAAAAATAGAATAATTAGACCAATTTTTATAAAGGAATACCTAAGAGAAAGGTAGAATCATCAATTATCAACTATGTGTTAAAATCATTTATTTAGTTAGTGATTAAATATCTATGAATCACAAGTCCATGATATATGCGATAATAGGGTAAAAACTGAGAACGGAAAAGTGTGAGTGTGCTTGCAGTTTCTGCCTTAATGGAACAGAGTCTGCAATCACAGCCTACCATCTAGGCTGCTGCCCAGATTGTTTATTTTAAGATAACATTTGTTCCTAGAGCTTTTGGGTATAACACTAGCCTAATTCTTATCACATTGCATAAGCCTTGATTTATTTCACTGTTTCACTACTAAATACATCACAATCTCCTTAAGAATAGCTATTATTTATTCACACTATACATAGCCAGTGTCTAGCACAAAGTAGCCTCTTATTATATGTTTTATG
The DNA here is from genome assembly GCA_004363535.1 of Dasyprocta punctata. Lineage (NCBI taxonomy): Eukaryota > Metazoa > Chordata > Mammalia > Rodentia > Dasyproctidae > Dasyprocta > Dasyprocta punctata. The sequence goes on along the minus strand of RJWM01005062.1, from coordinate 32,915 downwards.
AAAGGAGAAAGTACTTTTTAGCTTAATAATTGTCATTCTCATTAGTGTCCTGGAATGTTGATATGGCATCTCTCTATCTTGGTAATTGTTGTTTTGCTGCAAATTGTAGCAATGTATGCTATCATACCTTATCTTATTTTCTTGTTTATGGTTTCATTTTACATAAGCAGTGATAAAATGTGTAGGAGAATTACAAGATCCCATATGGTTGTTTTAATATGATCTAATAGGTATCGCACTCATCTAATATGAACATAATTAATTTTAGCTAATAACCATGTCTTTTATATCACTTGTGCCGATTAAAGTTTGACTTCAAAATATACTTTACATATATTTTTTAGATGCAGCTATCTAAAATAATGCTTCACATATCTATATGCTGAGACAGATATCTTGTTGAAAGACATATTAATAATAGCACAGAGTAGGTAAGAATAAACTGGCAATAAGGAGTTAGGCAATATATGAAAGGAAGTAAAAGAAGCTTTAAGTATCATGTAGAGCAAAGTTTATCCAAAAATATCTGGTGGATATGGGGAGATTCATATATGATACCTAAATGAATGACTCAAAGTCTGGAAATATTGTAAGTAAAAATATTGTTAAGCTTGGTTCCCTACCTTAAAATTTAAGCTGTTCACTAAGTGAGAAACTTCTATCATTCAATATTGTCTCCCTGGTGTAAAAAACTGAAAGAGTAAATAAGATTCAAAAAGTACAATAGATACTGTGAAAGTGAAAGAAACTGCTCAAAAGGAAAGAACAACTGGGATGGTGAAAGGACAAAGGATGGAAGGGAAAAGAAAATATACATATGCAAGATAGCTAAGATAATTACACTACTAATTTCTCCTAGTCCATTGAAAAGAAAAATGTGTGCTTACATTGTTTGATTAATTTTTCATGCCTATACCTTATAATCTGATTAACTTCGTTGAAAATAACAATACATAATATATTAACCACTGTTAATCTCCTACTATATTGTTTTGAAATTCTCTATCTTTGCTTTTATTGTTTTTCTCTCTTTAAAATAAAAAAGATATCTCAAGCTATAAAAAACTGCAATGCCTTCTTCACATCTTAGTCTACTTTCTGTCCTCTTTCACTGTGTATCTCTTCCTCTTGGCTCCACACTTGTTCTTTAGACTAGAAAATAACATTTCTTTTTGGGTCATCTTCATCAATGTCTTCATTCTTTTGGGATACTGTAGCAGAATACAATAGATTAAGTGGCTTATATATTACAAAATTCATTTTTCTCTGTTCTGAGGTCAAGACAGTACAAGATTGAGGTGCTGGCAGATTTGGTGTTTGTTAAGACTCACCTGCTCCAAGACAGACATAGTCTCCTCTAGCCGGAAATGGCAGAAAGATGAAATAATTCTCACAGGCTACTGTTACAAGGTCATGAATATCATTCATGAAAACTTTACCTTCATGATCTAATTGTTTTCGAAGGCCAATCTCTCAGTATCATCGCTGATGTAATTTGGATCATAAGTGTCCTCCACAGGCTCATGTGGTTCTCAGCTGATAACTCCTGGGAACTGATAGACACTTTGAAGAAAAGGCCTCTACCGGAAGACAGTTATATTACAGCTACCAGGTTTGTATTCTTGACGTAGATATTGAACTCCAACGCTTTTTCTCTCTGTGTCTCTCTCACTGTCTCCCATGAAGTGAATATCTTTCATCCATCACCCTCCCCTTATCGTGTTTGTGTGATTTGTCACAGGCCCAAAACAGTAGAACCAATTGACTATGGACTGAAACCTCTGACTATGAGGCAAAATAAAACATGTCTGTTTTCAAGTTGATTATCTCAGGTATTTCATTACAGCAATGGAAAGTTATTACATTCAAATTTCTGATTAGGTTTAAACACATGAATTTTGGGTGGACATAAACATTCAAATCATATCATTATCAGTTAATCTCAAATATCAATCAAAGTTTGGAAGTTACTCTGTAAATTTATGAATTTATATTCCTCAATCCTCACAACCATTTGACATTCTTACACCTTGGAGTGTACTTGGCAAATCATGAATTGATGCTCAAAATTTTCTGCTCATTGTTTAAATGTCCTGCATAATACCTGAATCTTTAGCCAACATGAATTTTACTCCTATAGTAATATCATATTATGTGACACATTTGTGTCCATAACAAATGAATATTATCCAATTGGATTTAATCATGTGATGCTTTTGCTACCAGAGAGATTTCCATAGTTAAAAAGAAAAAGACATTACCTAAATCAGACCACTGGAAGTCAATAAGACATCCTTGAGCTTATGCATCCATGAGAAATACTAGATAGCGGGTAAGCTGTTCAAAAGTGTAGCAACTCAGGAGAACAGTAAGTACTCATCAAAAATTATTTTAAACTTTTTTCTATGATGAATGAAGTTTGAGCAGGGTATAGACAATTACAGGGGAAAAGCTGCACTGAAAATTCAGGATATAGGACATTACAGGAAAAAGACTGCACTGAAAATTCAACAAGTTTTAATACTTCCATATACCCACAAGAGAAAATCTAAAGTATAAGTTGCACTCTGAAAGGTATCCATGTAGGTCTCTGCTCTTCTCACTTCAAGACTTTGCAGTGATGAAAATGTGGACAAATTGATTTGGTTAGAAATATAATCATCTAGTTTAGAAGTGATTGCTAAAAGTTAACAAATTTAGGGTACTCTAGTAGAGAAGAAATAGCAATGGGCTACAGAAACTGGCTTCTGAAAGTTCTACTGCACATACATTATTATTACAAGAAATAAATGAAGTCTTATTTATTGACAGTGGACCATGAACCCTTGATAATCACAGGTTTAAAAAAGGAAAGGCTGAAATTTTATTTCATATGAAGCAAAACTGCATTCGGTCCAGCAGAGCTGTTCTTTGAATTTCAGTTGGTATATAGTCAAGTTATTATCCTATCAGGCCTTTCAACACTGAAGCAATTGCTTGGCCCTTTTGGCAATAGTCTGCAGTTTGATATTTCATTTTTTACATGCATTGATCTGTAATAGGAGATGACAGTCTTTTTTCACTTGTAACATGTAATGATGAGCCTCTTATTTGAGAAGAAACTGTTTAAAAATTATATAAGTCCTTATTAAAATTATTGTTTAACTCTACCTTATTTCCTCACAAGTATATCATTAAAAATAATTCAATATGAATTTCAAATTAATTATTCTTTCTTCTGAAGGTTTCTAGGAAAGGGTAAAAGAGAAAAACAATCACTCTTAGCCTGCTAACCATGAATTTCTAGAAATGAGAAAAACAATGTCAAATATGCTTTACTAATATAGAGAAATAATACATTCTTCTCAGCTACTTTTTATTTTTTAGAAATTTTGTAGCAGTATATAAATATTGGTGTATAAACATTTTTAAACTAGCTATATAAATGGTGGTGACAGGATTTCCTGCTTTATAATACATTTGTCTCTTTACATACTGTAAATATCCCAACCACAACCAATTTGTAGCTACCAAATTGAAAATACTAAATGCAGAATTGAGAAGAAATATACACATTCAGCTTGCAAGAGTCTGTGAAAGTTGCTTAAAACACATCCCTATTTTTATAGCATTGTTATTATAAATGCTCAAGAGCAAACACCAAGAAAAATGATTGTAATATCATCTACATGCATTTTACTGCTTTTGGTTCACCATATGTTACTATTATTTTTATTTATTTGCCTGAATTTCTCTTTACAATGAAAAACTTTCTCTGTTATTTTGCCTATATCCATGGTATGTAGCATAATTCTTAGATATAACAAGTACCCAGTAAATACTCTGACAAGAATTTCCCTGAAATATCTCATCTTTCTGACTCTCCTTACTAACAGGAGTCCAAATGTAACTTAATGCAATCATATTTTAGGTGCTAATTGTATCTTAATAATTTAAGAACAATTTCAAATCTAGTATAGATCCTGCTCTGGTTTAATTCTCAGACTGTCTTAAAGATGGTGTCCATACAGTTTTGAACATAATTATTTTCAAGGAAATGTGGAAATACGCTGAATACAATGAGAACAAAATTTTGCACGTCCATGAGGATAAACTTTATCATTTTTTTTCCTTGAGGCAACTCAGAGTCATTCATATAAATAAAAGTAAAAAACAAAACGAATAAAAATAGCAGAAAAAGGAATGAAAAATGAGGAAGTAAAATGTGTTATTGTCCCACGATCATAAAACAGTATTATCCCAGGCCCTGTGATGTTCTTATTCCTCCAGACATGAGGCAAAGGTAAATAAACATGTTCAAATGGTATAGACTATTATTTGTGCTACAGTAGAGTAATTAGCATATTGTTATGAAATGAAAACAGGAGGAGATTAATTTTACCTTTTAAATCAGAAAGGCTGTCACATAGTAATTTCTGTTCAGTGATGCACACAATGAAAGCCTTTGTGTTTGAATCAATTGTGAACATGATTTGAAATTAATAATGTCATTGAATCATATCTTTATATTTTGGGTGTATGCTTCTGTTCTTCTTTAAAGATCAGCACTTCTTGTCATATTTTAATGAAATGATATTTAGAGAAGCTAAATATCATTGATTTTGCTTGTCTCAGTTGTAGTAATAGCTATATGGCCAATAATAAAACATGATCAACTAATTTGTAAATAAATTCATTAATGAAAAACATTTTAATTACCTACTTCTCAAAATTTTAAAGTGAAAAAATAAAAACGTGATGAAAAATTTCAAAACAAAATAATAGATTAACATTGGTTAATATATCGTGCATTGTTATTGTCAAAGTAGTTGCTCAGATTACAAGACATAGGCATAAAAAATTATCAAACAATGAAAGCAAAAACCATTCTTTAGGATGAGTCACCAGATATTAGTAGCATAATAATCTATCTTGTATATATATTATATACTATATATATGATTACCTACTTTTGAGTGTGATGTTGTTCAAACAATTTATTATTTTTCAAAGCATTTTTGTGACATTTGAATTCAGTAATGTAGATTATAGAAGTTCCCTGCATTGAAAAATGCCACAGAACACAGTGAATGATCATGATTGTGAAGGTTCATTAAAACAATTTAATGTCTACTGAAATGCATATCTTATGGTGCAGGAAATACTTTACCTCAAATTCTATGACAAGTTAGTATACTTCATTATGTCATATAAAGACCTTCAAGATAGTTTCAAAGGCTTAGTAATATGTATAGGTTGTTTATAGATTTCAAAGAATTAAATTTTGAAATTTTCTTTTTTTGTACTTTAGTATTTGTTAAATTTTTCTTGCTCCCTTTTTATTCCCTGTTTCTGAATCTTTTTCTTAGTGACCTGTCTTGAAAGACATATTCCTTCACCATTTTTCTCTATTTTATACCTTCAGAAGAAAAAAAAAAATTCTTTTGAAGAGATTTCAAAGACTGTCAGTCATCACACCCTAAAGATTAGGAGCTATTTCCTCTAACCCACTCTCTGCCAGTACTCATTTCCTATCCTTGTGAGAAATAGTCATTCTTTACTATGTGAGTCCTTGTGAACTGCACCACTGTCAACATGGGACAATCACATTAACATGCAAACCAAAACTTTGCAAAAATAATGTCAGAAACAATAAGTCACTCACAGTGGAACTACATATGGTTAAACCATTAACAGCTGCCTTGACAGTCACTGTCATATATCTTCCCCCACTCATTTTTCTTAGGTTCTGTAAGACAACTCAGTCCACTCCTCTGATTTTCCTTCATTGCCACAGGAAAGATCAACCACAATTAAATTGCACTTAACGTTATTTAAATATCCTATGAGCAGGTCAGCTCTGGACCATTTTCTCTCTTTTTCTATCTTTCCCTTTCTGTGAATGGAGGGCCCTTGATCTACAAATTCCTTTTGCTTGCATATTTCTGAGTAATAAACTACTTTAAAACCCATAACTCTGCTAGAAATAGTGTGATGTTTTGATATTTGCATCTTTCAAATGAGGAGAACAGCAGACCCATATGGTAGGGAGACGCTGGACCTTAACAAAATTCTTTACTCTTGAGGTGAAGTACAAAGCAAGCAGTTAGAATTTTTTTTTCATCTTATATATAAAGCATCTAAGAGACAGAATTGAGTAGTGCCCATTAGCAGAGATGCTGAGATTCATACTTTGGACATAGTTTCTCTCAGTGTTCCATTTGATCATGTTCATAGTCTTTAAATTAAAGGAAACTTTTAAAAATAAAAAGTAGATTGTATTGAAATAAAAATTATAAATAGAAAAAAGACACAAGTTAAATAAAAATTATAAATAGAAAAAAGACACAAGTTAAAACTATCTTGGAACACTTCCCACAACACATTTGCACATGTGTACACATATGTGTTCACAGAGAACCACTTTAACAATGGGGCCAGACCAAAGGATACTTCTACTAATCCATAAAGACACAACTTATCCAATTTATCCATCACCTCTGTGTCCGCTGCATTCTCTACTTCTATACAGGAGAGTGTCCTGCCTCTCAGTTCCTATGGGTCTAAATGCAGTCCTTTATTTAGGTTGTTTTAGAGAAATCGAAAGTAACTGACTTTTACTTAGTGTGTACTATATTCCAAAACTCTTCTAAGAATTTTATATTTTTGCTGCTATTTCTGTCCCAGATCAGGCACTACTGTTACACCATTGTGCAAGTGAGGAAACTAAATTGAAAGTCCCCAGTCCAGGATTTCACCAGTGGTGTAGCAAAACCAGAACGTGAGTCACATGTCATTCTTTTCATTATGACCTTATATTCCATGTGTCCTTTTTTTTTTTTTTTTTTTTTTTTTTTTTTTTTTTTTTTTTTTTTTTTTTTTTTTTTTTTTTTTTTTTTTTGTGGCACCGGGGATCAAGCTCACAACCTCGTGCCTGCCTGACAGGCGCGTAAGCCGCTGAGCCAAACTCCTGGCCCTGGTTTTTTGAGGCAGGGTTGCACTATGTAGCTCAGGCCAGCCTTGAGCTCGCGTTGTAGCCCAAGCCGGCCTCGAACTCACAACGGTCCGCCTACCTCAGCCTCCTGAGTGCTGGGATTAAAGACGTGCGCCACCACGCCCGGCTTCATGTGTCCTTTTTATTAGTTGATTACATGATGCTCTTCAATCTGTACCAATCTGTGTTTTAGACAGCTTTGTCTTTTGCCTAGAACAGCGTCTTGTACATTTAAAAGCCCAGTAAATTTCTACTAAATCATTTCTTGTAAAGTTCAAAAGAAATAATTCATTTGAATATTTCTCTTTTCAAAAAGATGTTTTGGCATAAATTCAATGTAGATTAAGTCTTTTTTTTTTTTTTTTTTTTTTTTTTTTTTTTTTTTTTTTTTTTTTTTTTTTTTTTTTTTTTTTTTTTTTTTTTTTTTTTTTGGCAGCACCGTGGATTGAACTCACAACCTTACACCTGTCAGACAGGTGCTTAAATCACTGAGCCAAACTCCAGGCCCTAGATTAAGTCATTTTAGTTGCAGGTAAAAAAATAATTAGTTAGCAATTGCTCAAGAAATGTTTTAAAAAATAGAAGTTGCAGCTCTATCAAGCAGTGTAGGTACACTGCACCCACCTATAAATGAAGAAGCTTAAATACCTGGGCAAAGGGGTTTAATGACTACTAACTGATAACCGAAGACAGGAAATCTGTAGAGAGGATATTATCAAAAAATACAAACCACAAACAAAACATATCCCAAAGTGCGTGTATAAGACAGAAGTAGTTGCCCCATTTCTGTCAGCATCTAAGGAAATGGGATATTTTTCCTCAACTTTTCATGCTTTATGTTTTTCTGAGGAAAGTTAAGTTCTCTTGCATAGAATAGTATAACACCATAGAAATTTTTCTTAAAAAATAAATTACAGAGCCGGGCATGGTGGCGCACGCCTTTAATCCCAGCACTCAGGAGGCTGAGGTAGGCGGAGCGTTGTGAGTTCGAGGCTGGCTTCGGCTACAACGGGAGCACAAGGCCGGTCTGAGCTACATAGTGCGACCCTGCCTCGAAAAACCAGGGCCGGGAGTCTGGCTCAGTGCCTTAAGCGCCTGCCCTGGCAGGCGCGAGGTTGTGAGTTCAATCCCCGGTGCCGCAAAAAAATAAATAAATAAATAAATAAAATAAATAAATAAATTACATATTAATGGTAGGAGAAAGTCAATGACAAAATCTATCTGTTGTCTGAGAAAAGCAAAATGGCCCTCAAGGTACGACACCACACCCTGGGCTCCAGAAAGCTGGATGATATAAAACAGATGAGACTCTGAATGTGACAGGCCGAGGTGGCTTTAGGTTTTCTGGTTGCTAAAGGATCTCATGTATACCTTAAGTCCCCAAGGATCACTTTAGCATAACCTGGAGTTGGAGTACAATGTGTATTGACAAAACTCCAGCAATGTACCATTGAAAAGGTAATCATTTGTTTCTCACCCAAAGCAGCTGAAACCTATTAGCTCACACAAGACCTTTTGAAAAAAAAAAATAAAAAAAAGAAGTTACGAAGTTAGTAATGAAGGCAATTAAGAAGTGATAACTTGACAAAACTGTCACTGTCCAGTTAACAGGAGCTATTGGTATTTAAATATCTAGATAAAGATTTGGGGCTTCTTACCTGTGGATAATGAGGCGTCATGCTCTCAAGCCATTTTCATTCTTCAAATTATGTGTTTGGCAATCTGTTTAGTGTTACAGTGTATTTATAAAGTTAAAATATACTTTAGTCTATGGAGACAGGCTTACTATTACAGAGTGAGAAAGGAAGTGTGAATGTTTCACATAAATAATTACATCAGCCGGGCGTGGTGGTGCACGCCTTTAATCCCAGCACTCGGGAGGCTGAGATAGGCGGAACGTTGTGAGTTCGAGGCCGGCTTGGGCTACAACGCGAGCGCAAGGCCGGCCTGAGCTACATAGTGCGACCCTGCCTCAAAAAACCAGGGCTGGGAGTTTGGCTCAGTGGCTTAAGCGCCTGCCCTGGCAGGCTCAAGGCTGTGAGTTCAATCCCTGGTGCCGCAAAAAAATAAATAAATAAATAAATAAATAATTACATCTACAAATAAGTATATAAAAGTTTCAAAGGAAATACATTTTTGTATATAAATGTACAAATCATAAGATTTTGCAAAATGCACCTGCAGCAGTTATAACTGCATGGGAATACAGAGAAAGATCGGAATCACTGACACTTAGGCCACAGCAGCACAGAGGATCCCTAGTCCTATACCCTGGAAATCCTCTCGTCTACTGTTACCCACTTCAGGACCCCTTTTCAGACCTGTGTTTTTATTTATCAAATTCAAATAATGGAGTAGAAGCTGAACTTCATCTCCCAGGCCTTTAATATGGGACAAATGCTGGGGAATAGAATCTTATTCTTTGCAACTTGGCCACTCCAAATTGTGATGGAGGACCTTGGTCAGATATAGTGCAACTTATGATGCTGAGGTGTTTTCAGGTTTCCTCTTGTTTGAGCTGCTATGGTACTGCTGCAAGGTTCCTGGAGAGACCTGTTTCCCTACCACTTCATCACAGGGAGCGTGAAGTCTTCCTCCCTCTCTCCCTTTCTGCTACCCCTTCCTTCCCACTTCTCTCCCTCAACCTGCCTCTCTTTTTTCCCTCAATTCCTAAGCCCACTGGTGGTACAAAAACTTAAGCCTTAAGCACAATTGTACTACAGAGATCTACTAGCCACTATGATTTTGAATCTGTATTGGACAGTGTCTTTTTCTTCCCCTTGATTGAAAGCAGTAGTTAGCAGTTGTTGGACTAAATGAGTTCACTGTCTTCATAGAAATTGAAATCAATGTCCTTCCTCCAAGCCCTCATTTCCCCAGTGGGGATTCAGAACTTTAAATATATATTGACACCCCAAATTAGGGAAGGAAAGTTTTATTTCCTTCCTGAATATGGTTTCAGGCCATATTCAGCTGGCTGCAAGGCAGGCCAGTGTGGCGGATCAGCGATTCATAGCAGTCGCCAAACAGCAAGGAACAAACCATCAAGAGAGAGTGAGACACGCCTTCTTCCCACCCTTACACTGTATGTTGGCTCCACTCCTGGGCAGGTGTATTCGGGACTCAGCCTAGATCCCCAATCTCCCAAGCAAGTATATGGTGAAAGCTTAAATAAATGAAAGAAGTGGTATGATTTTAGGGCTCCAGCAGGATCAAAGTCCTCTGGAGAGTTCTTGACTCTGAGGCTATGATGAGGGCTAAGACAAAGAGCTTCTCTGTGCAGCCATATTTATTTTCATAATGAACAAGAAGAGGGGATACTGAGGAAAGCAGGGGAATGAGCAGGACCTTGGGAGTCACTTCAAGGACTTCTCCAAGTAGTAAATTGTGCCAATTTTAGGAGAACTGTCTCCATGATGACATTTATGGTGGGAGTAAGACACCTGTAGAAGTGAGATGTCTGCAGCTGCAGTCTCTATCTGCTTAATTGGGGTGGAGCCAAGTATCTTTAGTGGTGGCCTTATCTTGCCCTTTGAGGTAACTCTGACTTCACAAGCCACTACAGGCCTCAGCCAGGACCAGTGATTCACAGAAGTTCACTTACTATGAATCAGCTCCCATCACCAGGCAAGGGGCCGTGGCTTAGGACAGACTCACAGATAAACATAGAAAGCCAATTAGTTAATTTTAAATCCTGCTCAGAGTTTCTTCATAGTGGTCTCCAACACAGGTGCAGAACTCACATCGCCAATCCCAGCGCTAGACAACAAACCAATCACAAATGCCAGACTCAGCTGTGTCCATGTCATGATTACATGAGACTTGGCAGGGCCACAGAACCATAACCATAACCATAACTATATGTGTGTGTGAGTGTGTGTGTGTGTCATTTGTATGTGTGGTGGTTGTGTGCATGTAGGAAAAGGGGGTTAACAGAAACACAGATTGTCTGCTGCATGGCAGAGGAAACATTGTTAAGAGATAGTACAGCCAGAAGGACATTGATTCTTTAGCCATGGAAGGAGCCACTTCTCTCCTGATCCCATGTCACTCTTCCTCAACGTCTAATTTTAGTTACCAATTGACCTTCTCATTACTCATCTCTCCAGACTCAATTTTAACTGTCTACCTCTGGGAAAAGTCATTAAGGCAATCAATTAATACATTGAAGATGCAATTCTCTCATGTTAGTTTGAAGTATTCTATATACATAGTAAAACTAGCAAATTCATTTCATTTGTTTCACTAAGGCTGCATAAATGGAGTGTTTAATAAGAATTTTTCTAATACATTAACTTCATGGGTTCAGGTTAGTGCATTTATCAGAATCAATTTGAAAGCTATTCAAATTTGAAAGATATTTCTGAGATCCAAGTCAACACTGAAAAACAGGAAGAGAATTGTGAAACAAAAGATGAAATGGAGAAAGGCAAGAAATCAAGAAGAGTTGAGAGAATAGTTTTGACCTAAAAAAAATTCTTTAGTGTTTAAATGATCAACAATTTGCAGAGATTGAGAGAATTTTGTGCCATGTTAAATTTGAGCATTCTGTTATGTTTCTCTGATGCTATTAATATAAATTTCACAGCAGGTAAAGATACAGGCCACAAATTCATGCAGTCATGAAGTGTGACTTTAATATTGCATAGCAAAACTCTTGCTAATTTCTACCCAATTTTGATGAATGAGGAAGAAAAGGGGCAGCCTTGGAATGCCTCTTTACCATTTGGTTAATGGTAAGAAGGGATGATGGTGATGATTCCTATGTAAAGGTTTAAGGAACATCTTGTCTTTATTGACTATCTCTCCATTCTGGTGTTTGCTGAGGTACTTGGTACCATTCCTAATTTTTTTTTGCAATGTTGTTTTTCTTGCTTAAATAATAGATTTATATTAGACTTTACTTCAAACATGAGGCCTAGTAAAGCTTTGGTATTACCTCCTTTGAAGTCCCTCTGATGTCTCTAGAAACTCTGTGATGGAACTTCAGCCCTCCCTATCTATAGAGTGTTGTTTCCAACGCTCCATCTCCTTAGCCATTCTAGGAACAAAATCTCAATGTCCCTGGGAAACACTTCTAAAGTTAAAAATTAGTACCACCTTCTACTCTCAGGTCCCCCAAACCTATCTAAAATATTTTATTATTTCTACATTCCCCTGAATTAAGATGAGTTATAGCATCAGTGCTTACAATGATCCTAGCATATAAACTTTTGTCATCCACCTCCTTTCACATCTCTTGAATCCAAGCTGGGAACTGCAAAATATATCTAACTCTGATGAGTTGGAAAAAGTATCTGAAGCTCATTATATAGCCTTTCAAAGCTTATTGGTCTCATACCTGTCTTCCACTTTTGAAATCAAATGCATGCATGTCCAATGTAACAGAATGCCAAGAGGTATATTCAAATAGCTTTCCATTACTTATTATCACTTGCGTTAACATAGTAAATTACTATTGCATATTTGTTTAGTATTTTTAAATAGTTGTGTTTCATGAGCTTAGAACTATTATTAACCTAATTTTAGAAATAAGGTAGTGATAGGGAGATAGATCAATTTCTCATATAAATGTTGGCTTAAGAACTAGACCTCAGTTAAAACGCATGGGTAGTTATCTCAGGACTAGAGCATGTATGCCAGATAAAAACATCTCCTATGAGGTGATGCATCAATACATCACTCCCCATAGAAAAACAATAGCAAAAATACAAAAAGTTAGTCCTGTGAATGTGGCTCAGGTAAAGAAGTTGCCTACCATAAGTGAGGCCCTGGGTTCAATCCAGTTTCTCCAAAACATAGAAGAATAAATAATGAAAAATGCTAATCCATTTAATTTTGGCAAGTGACCAAATATAAATATTGATAAAAGAGTTATGAACTCAGTAAGGTATACATCACATAGAGCACATAAATAGTATTAAATATTTGAAGGAACATACATTTCTTTCACATGGCTTGAGATCAATGAGAACTCCCATAATTCTTTACTACACATATTCCTAGCATTTGAGTCATAAATTATATTTCTCTCCATAATATCTTTATAAATTCAAACTAATGACATTAATATTTAACTTTATGAAAATCACCACATCTTGTTCTTTATAGCTTTATATAACAAAGCTATCAAATAACTGCAAGGATTTTTATTTCCAGAAATTTTGATTTAAATGTCTAAAGTCAAGACTCACAATTGTTGTATTATAATGTCTTCTTCTAGTGCATTCTAAAGTATGTCATGCTGCCGGGTGTGGTCGTGCACGCCTTTAATCCCAGCACTCGGGAGGCTGAAGTAGAAGGAATGTTGTGAGTTCCAGGCCAGCTTGGGCTACATAGTGCGACCGTGCCTCAAAAAACCAGGGCAGGGAGTTTGGCTCAGTGGCTTAAGCATCTGCCTGCCTGCACGGCAGGAGTGAGGTTGTTAGTTTGATCCCTGGTGCCAAAAAATAAATAAATAAATAAAGTACAAAAATAAAGTAAGTCTTGCTGAAAGCTATTTAAAAATTGTTTATATATTATTCATAAAGTACCTGTGTTGTTCTTTAACTTCCTCCAGGGCACACAATTCCAGCCCATTTGACTTGAAAGAGCTACACTGATTCGTAACTAATCTGTGTCTCTCTGTTTTTCTGTCTCTCTGTCTCCCTCCCTATCTCTTTTTGTCAGTTTAGTCTAGTGGTGAAAGCGAACATAGGAATAGTGATCCACTCCTTCCCCTCCAAAAAATGTATCTCCCTGGAGCTGGGAACACTAGACTTCTGTCACCGGAGTGACATATTCACCAGGCACCTTTTCAATATCTCAATGAGGTTCCAAATTCTAAATGAATATAGTTAAGTAAAACCATCATTTTCAACTTTATTTCCTTTCCAGATTACAGAAAAGTCTGTCTATGTTTGAAGCCCAGGGAGGAAAGCCAACCAATACAGTTTTAGCTCTCCAGAGTGACTGACATTTCCTTGTGTGTTAGGAAGTGATCCTAATTACCATATGGCAATATTTTCCTTAGTGAGAGAATGTATTTATAAGCTTATGTTTGGAGTCATTCTATACAGTCAGCTTTGCACTTACTTCATTGTCATACTCCAAGAACCCAGTAGCCTGTGACAGTTGAACTGTTGTGTACTCTACAAAGACTTCCTCTACCACTACTGATTTTCTCTGAGCCAACACTTCTCAAAGCAATTTATCTTCTCTACTGAAACTGTTATACTCCATATATTGTTTCAGCTTATATTCCCTATGCAAAAACTTCTAACACCCACTTAGTATCAAATAAAATCCAATCATGAACCCTGAGAAAACATTTGAAGCAAAAACTAGCATGTATTAAATTAAAAGAATTGAACATTTAACTCCAGTACTCTGAAGTATTCAGAAAACATCTCTATACAACTGTGTCGTGCCACATACAGTCATCTGTTGTAGATTCTTATGTCTAAGATATATCTCTACGGGTAAATAGCACATATGTAGCAAAAGTTGCTTCTAATATGTCTCATTTATTGAAGCATACAAAGTAATGTTACCTTGGCAGAACTTAATTTGTTTTATCAACAATCTCTTTAAATCGTTTGAAACACACTCAGGGCTGGGGATTTATAAAGCTCAGCAGCCCAAGAGCCTGCCTAGCAAGGGTGAGGTCGTAAGTTCGATCCCTGGTACAAAATAAATAGAGAAAGTAACACTGTCAAACTAGAATAAAATATATGATATGGAAGGAGTACTCGACCAAAAGTAACTAGAATGAGTTGCTTATTAAAACTCATCCTTACAGGCTGGTGATTTCGCTGAGTGGTAGAGCACTCTCCCAACAAGCCTTAGACACTGCGTTTGATCCCAAGTACTGTAAAACAGCTACTGTTATCTGTAAAATATGCAGGAAAGGAAGTGGTAAGTCAACTTACCTTATTTTAAATATTTGTGATTATTTTCAGTAGGAATTCTAAGGCACATAATTTTAAAAGCTATTTATTGTTTAATTTATTCAAAAAATGTGATGGCATATTTTTTATTTTTAATAAAGTAAAATGTTTGTTTCCTCAGTTCTTACTGTCATTGAGATGGGTGTAAGTATCATTTTCCTCATGTCAAGTATACTTTGCAGAAATGTACTTGGCCTGCATAAGAAAATACGCTTTTTTTTCTTTCAGGCTCTTAAGGTTAAAAATTCAGAAATTTGTCTTTGTGAAAAAGTACTTGAGATTTAACATCAGCATGAAGAGCAAATCTCAAAGACAAGGATATCAGATGGTTTGTGGGCAGTGATTAAGCTGGGCATGTTTTTAAATAGCTGCATGTCAACTTTTATGAACCAGATTGACAAAATGTTGATATTGTATCTTTTTGTAACCTTTGAAAAAAAAGGGTCTGGTTCTTTAAAACAGAGTCACTAATTTTAGAATTTTGAATTTTGAGAACTATGCCACATAGAGAGATAGAAACCTAATAGCATTTTCTGAAAATTAATTAACTGTAGCTCTAATTATCAGTGTTCATATTTGTCCTGCTCCCTTCAATCAAATAGATTTAACAAGGAATGTCTTGAAGTTTTTGAGTACTCTAAAGTTTGTTTCACAGGTTCTGGTTAAAATAAACAACAATGTCATGACAAATAAGCAGTGAAATTATCCTTCAGTGACAACGAGCTATTACATCTTCTGTGGTAATCTCACCTGTACTTTGACTATCTTTCCCTCCTCCATAAAGGGAGCCATAATATTCTTAGCATATCAAAAAGTAGCCAGCGTATATGAACAATAGATGTTGAAGGAATATCCATACAAGTAAGTCTAGATGATCACAGATAAATAAATCAATAAATGGCAGCGAACTATAGTAACACTGAAATTTTCAAGTTGCTAAGCATGGGTTACATTTCTAGTATTGGATCATATTATCCATTATTATCTATAAGTTTATTTTGAATAGATTTCCATCATTTCTTATAATGAAAATATTTTTTCACCTCTATTCTAATGCTTTCTCTTTAAAGGCTGTAGCTTTTCATCTCTGCATAAATCTTTTTCTTTTGTAAAAATGGGTTTACATTTTTGCCTTTCTTATTTATGAAAACTCATGTAATTAAACTAAGAAAAGTTTTTAAGACTTCTCTAAACTTCAGTGAATTTTACTGGGGTTGATATTGTCTCAAGGACAGCAATTGGCTTATTCTACTAATGCATTAGTGGCAATTTTATTTTTGCTCATCCACATTCTGCATGATCAGTGATGCTAATGCATGCATTCCAAGAGATATGTAGAGAATACATCTGAACATGATTTTAAAACCAGTTGCTTTATGCATGCTTCATTTGGTTTACAGTGTGAATGTTACTTTGTAGTTTGAAGGTTGCCTGGATGTCTCCAGCTGAATATGTTGTACATTTTAAGTCAGCTATCTATTGTGTTCTCTCATTGACTGCAGAGAAATCATACCAGTGTTCATACAGTTATAGAGTCAATGACTTAATAAGGACTAAGATATAATCTACTCATCTCTTTCGCTGTGCCCTTAAAAAGCTTCCTGGGTTATTAAATGGTAACACAAAGAAGTGGAAATCTTTGTGAAAAATGTCATCTGTGTCTGTCTATGAACCCTCCACAAGCAGGAAATAAGTCTCCCAGCTCTATATTTATGTGCTATATATAAATGCTTTGCTGTTATTTTTGAGTGAGCTCCTTTTTACTAACTTGATCCATATATGTTGTCGCTGCTGGAATACTAAGAAAGCTGGAAAGAGGAATCAGGCAGATTTTATTATTGTGCTTCCATACCAAGTCAACCTTGACACCAAGGCCCATGTCATGGTTTACTGGTGGGCACAACTGCTTATCTAAGAACCAACCTTGATTCACAAGTTATGTAATCAAAAGCTCAGAAGTGTGTGTGCAGAAGTCAAAACACAAATTCATTAATTTGCTATTGTCTCTACGATGACTATCTACTGTCAATCTGGCAATCTTCTCACCATTCTCATTTGTCGGGACTCCCCTCTCTTCCCTATGTTTAGCAACAGAGCGAGTATTGCATTTGCACATGACTTCAAAAAGTGTTCTAATCAGACTAGCTGATATTCTATTTGCTCTCTGATTTTCTGCGTTACTTTCGGTCTTTGAGACTAGAACCTTGACTCAATCTACTTTGTATTTATCATGCACAATGAAGTAGGTGACGTCTTACTTGCAATTTATGTATAGGACTAGTATTGAAATCTATGGATTTTATTGAGTACAAACAGATGAGCCTGCTCCTTTTTTTGTCTTTTGCAGAGTTTATGGATGATGTGTATAGTATTTGGAGAAAATCTTTGAGATGAAAAGCTACATTTTCTCAGATTTTCTCCTTCCATGGACCACTCATATTCAGAAAAATCTAAACTTTCTCAGTTGAGATTGAATATATCTCTATTTACAAGACAACTATTAGCTCAACTTCCTTAATTATAAATTAGTTGTATAGCTTTTATAACATTCTTATCGTAAATGCCAGGTATGTAAGTGGGGTAAATAATTTTAGCAAATTAAAACATGGGGAGAAAAGGGGATGAGAGAGTTAAAGAGACTGTTATAATTATCCACAGGTTTTAACCGTATCGGTTACTGAGCATGTAAGTATATTGCTTGCAATATTTAACCTGAAAATAACTATTTCTAATGGGATATTGGTATATTTTTCTTTTAATATTTTCAGAGCTGCAATTAAGGTAAAATTATTGAAATGATTAGCCTCAGGCCTACTTTTATTCATTTTGATTCCTAGATGGCAGAAATTTGCAGATAGTACTCTACCATATACAGCAATTTGCTTTTGTGAAAATCCTATCCAATCCTTAATAGATACAAATTTAGGCTATATCTTTGTATCTTCATCCTTAGGCACAAGGATGGATGGCAGGAGAGGTGAGTTATAATTGCTGGCATCGCAACACGTGACCGTTATTAGATCTGTGTCTATGAGGAAAATCACTCATGAAGAATGAATGATGACATTTCTGGTAAACCAGAGTCATCACATTATTCATTAGTAGTTTAATTGGTGAATAAAGACTTCATCATACATACTGGTACAATATGTATTGAATTTCAAAAGAAACTAACATAAATGAAATTTGGGTGTCAAAACAAAAAACATATTCACCACTAAATACTTACATATAAAAGAAAATTCTCAAACTGAAATTCTCATTTGGAGATGTTTAAAGAACCTAGTGGGTAAGGAATGATTCAGGGTGTGGCATGTCATATTTATGCAATTCACATTTGCTGAATAAAATGAATGAAATAGAAAACCCTATGTGCCTGGACTTCATAATATTAGAGCATTAAATATTAATATAAAGACCTGGTTCCAAGAGACATTTTTTCTGCAAACAGAAACTCTTTTTATTTATCTAATAACCTTGTGTGCAAGTATTCTCAAGAAGGATGGTTAGCACCTCTGAAAGCACGTTCAATCTGACTGCCATACAAGCATAAGCAAATTGAAGGTATAGATCTTAGATGCTCAGTCCTGGATGGGAGCTCAGAAATAATTTAGTTTGCAAAGATGAGGGTCCACAGGTCCAGAGCTGTTGAATGATTTACATAAGTTCACATAATTGCCTAGTGACAGAGCTGGGATTAGAACCCTTGTCATCTGACATAGAATGAAGGGCCCTTTATATGCTGCTTCTCTCTGTGACAGCTGGAAAATACCTACTAACACAGTAGCATGACCTTGGTGCCTTAAAATTCACTTCTCAGAATATAACACAATTCTTGAAACACTGAGCCAGATGCTGATCTAAAATTGCTTTTGCACATCTAGCCTTTGTGCATCCAGGAGAACCCAGGTCTGTTCTTAGGAAAGAAAAGTGTGAATGGTCATTAATCATTTTTACCGTGTCCCTTGGGTACCAGGGAACTAAATTGTTGAGAGACCTTGATGCCTTTTGGACTTTAACATCCTGTCCTATCTGCAATAGGAAGTATGAGAATCCTAATCGTTCAATTGTTTCTATTTCATTACACAGCAAAAGATTTTGAGGGAACCACTTAAGTATGGTGACGCCTAGTGTCCAGCCCCACTTTTTGAAACAAACTCCAAAGCATTTCTACCAAGGCCTTTAAAAGGCCTTCTCCTAGCTGTGATTTGTAGTACTTTACAGAACCACTACCGAGATGTCAAAAAATTTCTCAGACGTATTTGAAGAGATAGTATTTTTATGAAGTTTTACTTCACTTTTGTCAGTCACCCCATTTTGTGTTGCCATTGTCATTTCCTACTCTGTTATCATTATGGAAAGGAAGACAAGACTGTGGTCAAAATCATTTGCAAAAATGAATTTTCATGTAGCTCACCCTATGCTCGGGCACTCATAGACGCGAAACGCATTAAATCTTCACAGCGAACTTTAAAACTGTTTGTCAGTATTCCTGTTTCAAAAGTGAGGAAATAGAGGCCTGGATGAAATCGACTTGCTGAAACTCTTTAAGGTAGGATGCACAGGCCTGGAATTCTAAACACATCACTCCTAAAATCACGGGCTGTTTTATTCTTGTTTTTTCTCCTATGTCTACCTGAGACATTTTAATTACAGTTTCATTAGTCTATATATGATGTAGGCTCTGTTCTTTCAGTTGGAATTCTTACCTAGTTACAAAAGCACATATAGTATTTGAGACAAGACATTGTAAAGTAGCGTGCAAATGATAATTTACTGTTTTACAGCTCTCATTCTAGCTTCAAAGACAGAAAAGCACTTAAAAACTCTGAAAATAGTAAGTCAATAGTCTTAATCTGTTACTGGATCATAGAATTACAAGTATTAGGATCTTTGGACAAGATAATATGGGGCATCTTGCTCTTTTATATAGATGGGTTGCTTTGTTTATAAAAGTGCCCAATGGAGAGGAGACTGAAGAAACTACTCAAATGTTTTAATTTATAAATGTTACCAAAGGTTTTGCTCTCTAAGCCCTAGCAGGTGGAAGAGCTATACTTTCCTGAGACACATTTAAACATAATTTGATGAATAAAATTTCTCAGGATCAGTCTTTTGGTGAAAGGTTTTTTCTTCACTTTTTCCCTTATGTTACTTCACCATACAAAATAATCATGGCTATTGGAGAATGAGGAGAAAGGGTCCTGGTGACTGACCATGAAGTGTTACCCACAAGATCACAGATACAGTAGAGTTGAACACACTGCCCTGATTGCACCCATGAAGCATTTTCTTTAAGATGTACTAGACTCTGGTTTCTCCTCAGATAGTATAAATCTTTTGCCTTTTAAGATGTGCTACCTGTTAGTCCCTAAATAAAAGCTGTAATTGAAATTATGTGTGAATCATTAAGGTTCCCTACTTGAATTTGAAGGTGAATTCTCTATGTATTTATATGTCTATCTCTCATCAAAGGATAAAAGTTTGATAGTTGCTGTTTTTCATCACTTTAAAATCAAATTTCCAAAATTCATGCATAGTCAGAAAATACATCAATGTTGTAGTAATGTGTATTCCCTTTTAAAAATTCAAGAGATATTCTAAATACCAGCATATTGTTTTCAGTAGTCAGAAAACAATAATATTTGACTTGTCTTTATTAATTTGGTATCCAATGACTGGTACTGATGCAATTCCTGCAGATGGCACACATATTGAAAACAACATAGTTGTCTGTTTTGAAAACTAAGGGATTGTAGAGCACTCTAACACAAGGGAAAAGCCATATATGCATAGCAGAGACATGACATCATTTATATATTATCAATATTGTTGTTTTAAAACAGACAAGAGTGTGTTTTCTGAAGAAAGTCAGCATCAAACATGGTTGTGGGGAAAAGTGACATTTAGAGAGGAACCTAAAATAATTTTTTAAAATAAAATTTGATTAACATGTACATACTGATTCAAACACTATATGACTACAGGAATTCATACAATGCAGTGAAAAGAGGATAAAAGCATGACAGGACCTGGTGTGGTGGCACATGCCTGTCATTGCAGCATTTGGGAGACTGAGGCAAAAGGGTCACCATCAATTTGAGGCCAGCATGGGCTACACAGTGAGTTCAAGGCCAGCCTGTACTACATAGTGAGACCCTGTCTCAAAAAAAAAAAAAAAAAGGAAAAAGAAAAAACGATAGTTCAAGAAAAGGAAAAATTGATCCTTTTGACCTGGCAGATGTAGCAATTCTTCAAAAGTGATTCATATCATGCTTATTCCAAGTTAACTAAACTGAAACAAGTTGGGTAGAAAACTCTAACTTGCATACAAGCACACACATTTCAGAAACCCAGTGTGTCTCTTTTTGTTCACTGCAACTGCCCCAGAATGCAGAAGAGTGCACATGACCAATTTCATCATCCTTTAAGCACTTTTTTTCTTGGTTATCAGAATGAAAACTTCACAAAGACTGAAAATTAATCTAATTCATCTCTCCTTAGTTCAAGGGCATTAAGGCTCAAGCCTGGCCATTGAGATTTCTTCTCCTGGATTTTAATGTCTGGAAAAGAAAGGAATAGGAAATTTTTCCTAGTGGGTGAGAGTATTTTCAGATGCAAGTGTAAGTTACCAACTTATGTGTTTTCAGTGTTCAGAATAAGTTTTTAGAAAGATGATGCACAGAGAAAAACACTTTTTCAGTGTAGCAATGAGGTTTTAGCAGCCTCAATTTCATTTAGCCTCTACTCATTCTGTGGCTTGGTGACACTAGCCATCAAATGCCTCTTCTTACCTCAAGTTTGCTCGATCTGCACTTTTTAAATTAGAATAAAAAGTTTTCATGGCCTTGCCCTTACCATAGTGCCCAGTTCTCACAGTGGCTTGCCATAAAATCAGAGGAAGAACTTTCAGATGTGGTTGCAGTTGAGTTTTAATGCCCCCCTCCCTCTTAGGATCTGGTCCCCTCTCTGAACATAGGTCCTGCAAAACTTCTCATAGCACTATTGGTTAATATAAGTGTGATAGATCCTGGTCAGAGTGTAAAGTATTATCCTTCTTAGCATTGCTCTGTTTTTATATAGTTGTCTGATGCTTTGTTTCTCTACTCATTCTCACTATTATCATCGAGGAACTTGTGAGTAGAATGTTGTCATAATCAGGAAGTACAAAGCTAACTTCTGCTTTCTCCATTTAATCCTGGGCCTAAGGGTAATAGTAATCCTCAGAAGCCATAAGAGCCTGAGAAGATCTTTCAACAAAACTAAACCCTAAAATTTATGGGCAATTATTTTCAAACACTTTACCAAACTATCCATAATAGCAGAAGAGTTAAATATGTTTTCTTTGAGAGTTCTGAAGCAAGAGGATCTAGACCAATGTGAAACTGAGATAAACTATTCAATGGACAAAATGTATTTGAAGTTTAGAATTTTGATTTAACAGCACTGGACAAAAGTTGTATTTCCTATTTTATATTATAGGAGTTACTAAGAATGAAGTAAATTTATGCTTCAGGTAAATGCATGATGTGTAATTTTTGATATCCTGAACATAAAATGCAACAGATATCTGCATTGCAGTTTGGGAGGCACAGGCTCATGGATTTGATGGCTCTTGATAAAATAAAAACATTTTTTCTGAGATGGCAATCATATAAAATCAAGAGTATATTAACCTAACACACTCCAATAGCTTTCTTAGACTTCTTTTTTTTTTCACTTAATTATGTGGAAAATGGAACACAGGAGAGATACATTTGAAGGCTATCTGAGTATCGAGGAATCAGTTTCAAAGTACAGAGTACCTGAAATAACTAAAGTGAGAATTGGTTATGAAACACAGGGCTTTGTATCCAAAGTCTGTCTGCTACTGTCTGTGGAGAAGAGTAGTCAGTGGCTAATGTAAAAGTGCACAGGGGAGTCAAACGGTTGGAGAAGCAGATGGAGTACTGTCAAGGCAAGAGAGGGGGGACTGAGGCTGAATTTTAGAAAAGCTTGAGTGTGGAAAGTGAAAGCTACTATGTTTTTGCGATCGCTCGCTACTTTCAAGAGGGTGTGTGTGTGTGTGTGTGTGACATTAACAGATTGTTTCCTAACTTTAGACAATTTTAAATGTACGGGAACTTCTCTGTCAGTTCTGCTACAGTTAAAACAACATTTATCCTTTAATAGAACATTTATTAAGTCACTTGGCCAACAATCCAAATAACAAAATGCCTAGTAAGGTTTCTATGTACAATAAAAGTTATGCAATGCATTTCTTTTCAATAGAGACAGTAAAAAGGAAAGTAAAAAAACCCTCCCAGATGACCACTTCCAGCACTTTTATTTTATCAGAAGAGGTGAGGAACATACATAAAATAAGTGTTCTTCAAATTTTCTCCTCGGGGTGCAAATAGAAAAAGAGCTCATTATTCTTCTTACTGGCAAGATTTGATTTTATTGACACCCTAACACTTTGTCAATTGCTCAATATTATCTCCCTGGGCTATAATTCTATTGACTTTTTTTTTTAACTTAGTGATTCTATATTTCCAGGGATGCTTCTTTATTCTATTGTATAAACATCTGAAATAACTATTATTTCCATAGGAACAATAAACCACATACTCTGTTTACACTTTGCACATTAGATAAGTTCACAGTCCATATGTGAATTTAGTTTAGAAATGATATTGAAAAATACCACTCCCTAAGAATATGCATTTTCTTCATTTGCTTTTCTTGTGTATGGGAAAGGGTTCAACCCCACAGTTAATACATATGAAATATGTGACTGTTAAACAATAAACAAAAGAGTAGATTAATAAATGGGTAATTGAATGAGTAAATAAATGGATAGTCATGTAAGCCAACAAAAATGTTGACAAACATACAGAATAATTTAGTATTTGAGGGAATCATCAAGTTTTATCAAAACCTGGTGAGATTACAAAACAATAGCTCCCCAAATATGACTAAATCCTCATACTGTAAGCCCAGAATACGTCATATTATATAACAAAATGTACTTCTCAGATGTGATTAAATTAAGGATTTTGAGATACATAGAATATGCTAGACTACCTGAGTGCACTCAATGTAATCACAACAACTGGTGAAAGAGGAAAGCAGAAAGGATAGAAAAAGAATGTAGCTACAGAAGCATAAAGAGAGAGATCTAAAGACACTTCCTCCTTGGCTTTGAAGACAGAAGTGGGGTCTAATCAGCAAGGAATGCTGGCAGTTTTTAAAGGTTGTAGCAGATGAAAATTCTCACGAGAGCTTGCAGAGAGAGCTGATGTTTTGACACCAGCACAGTGACATCCATTTCCGAATGTGAACAACAAATCTGTAAGAATAAATTTGTGATATTTTAAGTTGCTGAATTTATTGCAATTTGTCAAATTAGTAAAAGGAGAGTAATAGATTGAGTATGCATGAATGGGGAAGATAGTACGGTTGACTCTGGAAATTCCTACCCAGTAGCTCTGGAACTGAAGTCTGAAATTTAAAATTTAACAAGAACTTCCATTCTGATTCAAGAATAATCCAGAAAACCACGGTATATAATATCACACCCTGTTGATGCTTCAAAACAGACACAATTTTAAAATATCAAGATCATTAATATAGACTAAAGTGCAGTTTATCATGAAAAAGCATGCTTGACAAAAGAAACCAACTGAACTATTAATTCTGTATTTTGTAACTATTGATCGATTTCTCCTGTTGCTGTTACAAAGTGAACAATGTGTACTTTCACAGAGGGTGATTTAGATAATACCTTTCTGAGTTGTTTCAAACCGAAATTCTCCATCCATCATTTCTGCTTGTATTGTTCCACATCTCTTTAAGAGGAATGCTCCCTTTTCATCGCAGAAAGTCAAAGCTAGCCTGTGCTGCATTCCTAACTTTGCATGACACAGTGCTACTTACTTTTCTCCTGAATAGATGGTTGGTAGTTTTGTTAAGTCTTCTGTGGAGAATGTAACAAATGTGTTTTGTGAGCACATTTTCATTTTTAATCATATTATTTTATTAAATTACACTATGGTATCATTAAGTGTATAACCACATTCAGAAACTGCAACATTTTTAGTCACTTGATAAATATAATGTCAATAAACTTTATTTCCTAAAAATGTTTTACAAAGAAAGTCTTTCTAACAGTGCCCTAGTGAATCAGTTCGAATTTAGTACATGCTGAAGAAAAGGAAAAAATGCACCAAAGGGATTCTCAGAATGGTTTTTTCAAACTAACATTTCAATATACTAGGTAAGTTTTGGAAACCATACTCTACTACAGACCAACAGTTGAAAGTTACATCTTCTGTTGTTTTATCCAACTTCTTTATAATCACTTAACAAACATTATAATTATTTCTGCTTGTCTCTTTTAAATTCTAAGTGATTCCTACCTGTGTTTGGAAACTATTCTTTTCTTGAGTGCATCTTCTAATACTATACCTGTCTCTTTAAAAAAAAAAAAAAAAAAAAAAAGGTGTAGCTATAGGATCACATTTCAATATAGAAGGCATCTTTCTCCCTTTTAGAATGACTATTCTACCTAGGTAGAATCTGGGATTAGTGTTATTTTGAATTTGTATACAGGAAAAGAGTAGATCTGAGGCACACATTTACAAGGAGTCTGCCTGTTAACTAGGCTGCTGTCCTCTAAAGCCTTGAAGCCTTTATCTTACTGAATACAATGAATTACTGAAATTTGAATCCCCATTAATGGAATTCCAAGAACCTTTGCCATCAGAGCTAAATTTTGAGCCTCATTGTTGGTATTAGAGGTTATTGTTTGAGATATTATTCTCCAAGAACCTATGTTGGCGGCACTGGCTCCACAAAACCAGTATAATGGATTAATAATGAGGGAAAGAAATTTGCCCTGTTTTTGCCACTCTTTTTCTTGAGCACTGTCTATTTTCTCCTCACTCATTCTTTGTGATCGCAGAAGAGATTTTTCTCGCCAGATGTACATGCGGTAGCTAAAATGAAACGTCTCTCTCAGCTAATGAGCTGCAAAATACAAAAGTTTGGAGTAGTCTCTATGGAAACTTTTGAATATGGTGACCTACTAGTACTGAACGAGCATGAAGTAACAGTTCCTTCTAGTTGGGAGATTTTTGCAGATGGGAATAGTGTGATTTTTAAAAAAGGCCCAAAGATTTTCTCTGCCTCAGTTTCCGTCATTACATAGATGTAATGATCTAACTTTCAGTCACATTATTAAGACTGATTAGATGATTCTTAAAATTGCATCAAATTCTTTGGAAAATGGGCATTATATAAATAGAAAGCACTTCATTAAATGGACAAAATCTCAAGAAAGGCCATCTAAGCTTGATATATAAAATGTGGTCTGAAATTTAAGTAATTGACCAGAAATCAGGACCTTGTGCCAGTTACTGGACATCCAGTCTATGTCATTTAAGAAAAATGGTACAGAACATATTTTCCTCATTTCCAACATTTGCTTAGCACATGAAATAGATAATTTAACACCAAATCAGGGTTTGGTTACATTCCATCCATGTCTGCTAAAAAAAGAATGATATTAAATTGGTAGTTCAAATCTTTTGTGAAAAGAAGATAATTGAATCTCAGATTCAAAGGACATCAGTCAATTATAAAGAAGGTGGTGAAGGAAATACATAGGCTCTGTACTCTGCATAAAGTACTTCACATGTTCTTAAGTATTATATCAAATCCACTCCAAAGGGAAAGAAAATATTAGCCCAAAATATTTTAGATTTAAAATTGCATATTTTTTCATATTGGTCATCAATACCAACATCATTATTGTGAAGTTTCTTGGCAGGCGATAAGAATCCATATCATTTTTATTGATTCCTCACTGAATATTCAGTCCTCTGCTAGAATATCCTGATGGATTTGGAGCTGATAGCTAACTGAAACAAAAGCAATCTGAATTCTCCAACATAGTCAGTAAGCACAGTGTTAGCCTTATGTAAGAATATCTCCATAGTTAAACATTTATGTTTTTATAAGTAATACTGGGAATTTTAAAAGATGTGCATATGCAGTAATTTTGGGATATCCAGAAGTTCAGCTGGAAAGAAGATGACTCAAGTAAAATATATTGAAATTTTGTTAGTGGTGATTTTGGTAAGAACGTTGTTAAGAGTGGAATTTGTTTATTACATGGTAAGATGTTTAATTAATCTTCACTGAGTTGAGTGCTATGAGTGCTATGAAGCTTGTTTTGTGGGAAATATACTTGCAATGATCTATGTGGATTCTCTAAGAAGAAAGAAAAGAAAACATTACCTGTCTGGAGGACAGGTTATAGATGTGTTGCAGCCTAAGTACATACACACGGATACACAAGCACAGTCTCTTCATGACTGCTAAAAGTCTTGGAGATCCATGGGAATATCGGCAGAGTTAAGTGTGTTCACAAATTCTACTAAGGACTTATTCTTACCCAGGATGGTTGATATAAAGTTTTAGATAAACATAGCATACTGATTAAGCAAAACAGAATCCTTTTGAAGAAGTTTATTAAAGGAGACAGGAGGAATAAAATTAACATGTGATTCAATAAACCTTGGCATATTTCACTGGAGTAAATAAAACTCTTGAGAGCATATTTGTAACTAACCATTTCATGCTACTTTATCCAGACACACTTACATACAAAATGTCTATGCACATATATATCTCAACATTTTATTCTATTCTAAATATGTGCCAGAATCATGTTGGGCTTTATATACATATATATTTATTCTGATTTTTGTATCTAGAAAAATTAAGTATTGCATAACAATTTTTATTTAACATTGACAAAATTTGTCCATTATTAAATATATTGATTCAATAGTTATATCAGTCAAGGTTTACTAGAGAAACAGATATAACAAGAGATACACAAATATTTAAGCAATTACAAGATTGGCTTATGATGATCAGCCACAGAGTCAGATGAGGAAGTTTGCAGAGGATGTCTGCACACTGGAGGGAAAAGGGTTCAGCCCAAGGTCTGGAGCCTACTGCAGTGCTCTGTGCAAGTTCACATCAGGACACCCATGGGTCTGTGAGAGAATGCTGAAGAATCTACCAGAGAAGGCTGAAGAGTCCCAGGCGGAAGCTGACCAGTGTGCCCCAGAAGGCAGGAGATGATGTCCAAGCTGAAGGGGAAGACTGGAGCTCCTCCAAAGAACCAGCAATCAGTCCTTCCCTCATTTCCCTTTTATTGTACACAGGTTACTCCCCCCAGGTGGGTGTAGCACTCACACCATCTCCCTGCCCTTGTCCTGTACAGGCTGAGGATATTACAAAGTAAGGAACCTGAGCCCCTGCTGAATCACTTAGTTAAACTTTTGACCTTCTCAAATTGACACAATGTATCAACCAGTACAATAGTTAAGAATCTGAGATAAACTTCAAGGAAGACTGGTTGACAAAATATTTACATGAAAATGCTTCAAAATCCATTTGTACTGAAGCCAATATGATAAACAGAAAACATCAAAAGCAATTCACTCCAGAACAGAGTGCAATAAGTAATGCACATATCAAGCCATTCATTTTATTTAAAGATCAAAACTCCACTTCAGTTTTGGGAGTATGCCTATGCTTCTTAAATGAAGACGCATTATTACTTTGTTCATTGTCTCTGGAATGAAAACTATGTTCAATTTGGCAATGAGTCATGAATTTCCAAATTCCTTCTTCCATAGGCCTCTTTCAGGATGACTCTTGGTTCCACTTCATTACAAATACACATTGCACTGCGTAATGGGAAGTCTTGATATAAAGAGAGGCAATGTATCATTCAGATGATGCTTCAGGTCATCATGTTCTGAGAGTTACAGTTTTCTATACTTATGATGATGTTGCAACTATAGAAATAATAAAATGTTTCCTGAATCTGTGATAAAATGTGTGCCTAAAAGGAAAGTGTGAAAATTATAAAAATTGTTTCAAATATCTAAATTTATATATCATAATTTCCAAAATGCCATAACCCATTGTGAACCATTTGATGAAATGTTATTAACTAAGTCATTAATTTCTATACTCATTTTGTCTATGTGTATGCATATATTCAAACATGCCAAGCTTTGGTCAAAAGTACAGTGTAGTTTGCTGCAGAAGTATTAGACAATTTGCTAGTTCCTTTATTAATGCATGGGTTTTCAAATATATAGTTATACATGTTTGTGTATATTTACTAATGTATTTTGTGTATTTCTAAGTTCATTTTCTAAAAAAAGGCATTCAAGACATAGTTCAAATGACATAATAATAGAAAAGTAATTACTTCTCATGTAAATCACATGTCTCTTTAACAGAAACAAGATATGGAGTTTTCTCCTTTGATTCACATGTTAATATCAACAACCTACAGTTAGGAGCAAATGAAGATTTCATTTATTATATTAATTTTCAAGCAGATATATTTCAGTTAAACCAACTTTGTTCTTTCAAATTTAACTAATGTGTATATCCTCAAGATGTTTTTTTTTTACCAAGGAAGAATTAACATGTAATATCAAATTCCATCCAAGTCTCTGAATCTGATTTACTGGGACATAAATATATCAAATGCAATTACATCAGTGAACAAAAGACACATTTCACTTATCTGAAGATGTATCTTTATATTATCTTTTTGAGGATCAAAGGGATTTTCTGAGTGGGAGAATTGTGTTATAGAAGCATAATATTATACAGGAGGACTAGGTCATAAAACAGGCCATTGCATTTTGATGATGATGTGAAATGTGCATTCCAAATCAACTGCTTAATACTTTTAATACATTAACTTTTAGTTCAATGATGGAGTCTCAAAGTTAACAATCTTTCATAATTTCCAAAGGAAATGTTATCCAAACATCACTGCCACTGAGACAACCAAGCATGGTGGCACACACCTGTAATACCAGCACTCAGAAAGCTGACAATTTCCACAAGTTAAAGGTCAGCCTGAACTACATAGTGAGTCCAATTTCAAAGCAAACAAAGAATCACTAGAGGACAGTGACATTCTACATATTTTCACTGTCTGCCAGCTATTGACTAGAGTCATCTTCTGAAAGAAAATAAAAATGGAATTTTTTCCACAGCATTAAATGCCAATACTATAAGAGAGATTATGTTTAAAAAATGGATTTGGAGATAGAATAATAGTTTTCATGGGTCTGTTTTTTGTTTTTGAATTTTCCAAAATGAACAGTATTCTATGTGTTATAAATAATCTAGAAATGATTCAAAATATACACAAGAAGGTATGTAGGTTATATGCTACAATTGTGCCATATTACACAAAGAACTTGAGTATCTGTAGTAGGAATTCACAACAGTTCTTTCTGGGGTCCTGAGGGAAAAGTACATTTATAAGTAATATCTACATGTCAGTAAATATTTGGGAAATGCAAAAACTGAAAATTATCTTGAAATGCCAGTCAAGGTTCCAGGAGTGTAAGTTTTTTGAAGTTTCTTTTTAGGACTGTATTAGAGGAATCATAGGTATAGCAAGTAATATCTTCAGGGAAAAGATATCCTGTGTGCCCAAATATTTGGAGACATTGAGTCATCTTTTTTCCAAAAAATTGCAAGAGCAGTTCTGACTATGACTGAGTGATTGCACTTCTAAGTATATATTCAGAGGACATAAAACTATGACTTCGCAGAGATACCTGCACTCCCACAAGCATTCACAATGGCCAAAGTAAGAGAATCAACCTACATGTCCACAATGGATTAATCAGTGAAGAAAATGTAGCATGCATCTCACAGCGGAATGCCACTCAGCCCTAAAACAAGAAAATGATACAATTTGTAACAACACAGATGAATCTAGAGCATCATTTCCAAAGGGATATAAACTAGGCACAGAAAGACAAATATTGCACTCTTTCAGTTATATGTGAAATTTTTAAAAAGTGGAACTCTTAGAAATAAATAGTGAAATGGTGATTTTCTGAGACAGTAGGAGAATGTAGAGAAGTGTGACAGGCAAAGGGCAAGAGTTAGGCAAAAGGTACAAAGTTAGACAGAAGCAGTAAGATTTAATGACCCTTCGTCAAAAGTTTATAATAATGTAATGTGTGTTTAAAAGTTGTGAAGAGTGAATTTTAAAAGTTAACACTACAAAGAAATGTAAGTGTATGAGGTGATGGATGTGTTAACTAGGTTATTTAAATTATTCCAAAATGGATGCATATATCATAACAATGTGTTTAAATTTCAATATGTTTTTGCATGTATTACTTTTGACATAATACTATAACATAGTATAAGTCATAACTATATATATGTGTGTGTGTGTGTGTGTGTGTGTGTGTGTGTGTGCAGTGCTGAAGTTTCTTCTCATGTTTATTTTCTATTTGACTTTGGTGTAATCATTTAGCCCTGCTGTGCCATTGTCCTCTCCTCTAAATAATAAAATATTCATCTATATGAGAGAAGTCAGAACAAAAAGAATAACTTCATGCAAAGTAGAGTGGGTTGGATGTCCATAGTCAGATTATGAATTATATATTTATACTTTGATATCAGCACCTTCACATAGCAACTCACAGCTTCTTCAGTAAGATCTAGCCTAGTGCTTCCCCATTGGAATTTTAATAATGAACCACTCACAAGTCATATTGTAATATATTTTTTCATTTTTATTAGTAAATATTTGCAGTACCTGAAGATCACATTCCTCATGGGAAGTTGGTGCGTGCACATAATTTTATTTGGAAAATATTCTGTATATGTATAGAGTTCTGTATTTTATGTTAGCTGCAGCGATCATTTGTTGAAATAACTCTCTGATCATATCTATTCATTTGAAATACAGAATCAGTAAGCTCTTTCAGTTGATGACTTTGCTTGTGTATGCATTTTAGTTAACCAGATAGTTTTCAAGACAGTAAGCCCCATACTTAGATTTCAATGGAATTTCATTTGTAAGAATTAATCAGTGCTTTAGAAATGCCATGCTCTTATTTTAGTGAATTCTTAATTAAGCAGACTGCAGATTGCTTTCTTTATGGAATCCTACCCACAAGAATCTTATTGATTTACTCTTTCCTTTCAAAAAATAGCACGTCAACATGAAGGTAAAGCAAAAAACAAATTACGATCTAATCTAAGATGCAGTTCTATATTGGAATGAGAGTGTTGACCTGTGAAATACATTCAAATAGTATTTATGAGAATCATTCCTGTTGTCAAAATGATGAAAAGACCTCTCCTCAGGGAACTGTACTGGCACTGGGCTATCAAGAAATTATCACAATGTTAAAATAATTTATACATATTTGTATTAATAAATATGGATTTTTAATTGTGGGAGAACTTTTCATATCTCTCAAAACTTCTTTAGATAAACAGACAATAGGTTTGCAGACAATAAAGTTGAATGGAGGGGAGTATGGAAATTAAGTCCCAAATGTTGAAGTTTATAGTAGAGCCTAATATGTATTCTCAAATATCACTAGGTTCACTAAGATAATTTGAGATTTTGTTACCACTAGCCTTCTTACATAGTAATCTCTCCTTCGAAAACATATATTCATCTTGATTAATAACAATAGAACATGCAGGAAAAAGCATTTATTAATGTAATATATAAGTTAGCTATCATAATTTACTTTTCTAATTGTTAGGATATCATCTTTGACTTTTATTTTACATCATGATGTAGAATAATTCCTAATAGGAATTAGAAAAAAATGACAGCAAGAATCAAAATGATTTCTGTTTTATATAAACTGATAAATACTGCCAATATAAATACACTTGAACGTATTTGTAGGTGACTATAAAACCATCGATAAGGACCACACACAAAAAATAAGTCATTATTTTTAAATAATTGGCAACACATTTCACCATAACGATAAGATTATAGTAATCCTGGTGGGATATTTCCAATGTACTTTACTTTGAAGTTTCCATAAGATCTGAACAGCATCCCAAAGACAAAATGTTGAAATTTATACATTCATAAAAATGAGCCAGTTAAAAAGAAAATCAAACTGACTTAAACCTGATTCTGA